>JAIUZE010040084.1:0-27934 GCA_022085475.1 Heliosperma pusillum | reverse complement strand
ATTATGTACTAAAGTTTCACTATTATGTACTTAAGTTTCACTAGTATGTACTAAAGTTTCACAATTATGGACTAAAGTTTCATTAGTATGTACTAAAGTTTCAGAATTATGGACTAAAGTTGCATTGGACTAAAGTTATCTTATTAAGGACTGAAGTTACTTAATTAATGACTATAGTTACATTAGTATGGACTGAAGTTACACTAGAAAAGACTAAAGTTACCTAAACATGAGTTACACTATAATTGACTAAAGTTACACAGTTAATAAATGAAGTTTCACTAATAAAGTTTAAAGTTACAAAAATAATTGTTGAAGTTACATTCTTAATGACTAAAGTTAGCCTCATAAAAAAGCAAAAATTACATAAACTTATCTTAAAGTTACATAAATTCAAATTTATATACTCGAAATCACATTTTAATTTAAAGTTACACAAATAATGGTTGAAGTTACACTTTTAATGACTAAAGTTAGCCTCATAAAAAGGTAAAAATCACATAAACTTATCTTAAAGTTACATAAATTCAAATTTATATACTCGAAATCACATTTTATTTTGAAGTTACACAAATAATGGTTGAAGTTACACTCTTAATGACTAAAGTTACCCTCATAAAAAGGTAAAAATCACATAAACTTATCTTAAAGTTACATAAATTCAAATTTATATACTCGAAATCACATTTTATTTTGAAGTTACACAAATAATGGTTGAAGTTACATTTTTAATGACTAAAGTTACATCATTATGTAGTCGTAATGTAGGTGAAAGTCATTAAAACCCACTCATTTGGTTCTAATCTTGTCCCTTCATTTTGTTCTAATCTTGTCCATTCATTTTTCTTTTAATCTTAGCCTTCCATCTTGTTCTAATCTTGTCCCTCCATCTCTTTCATCCAAAGGGCAAGATGAGGACTCATGGACTCAATTTTGAAGGTGGACTCATTATAACTTGACTCTCTCTCTCTCTCTATATATATATATATATATATATATATATATATATAGGAATGAGATCAAATGAGTCCACCCCAAAACCTTGAGTCCATGAGTCCTCTTTTGGACCATTGGATGAGGGAGATGGATGGTTGAGATTTGAGCTCCCAAAAGATGATTAATGAGCTAATTTTCCACTCTCTCTCTTCTTTACTTAATTAACCCCTAATCCAACCCTAATACACTATATAACTTTTTCCACTCAACAACTTCTCTCTCATCCCACACAATATCATTTTTATCACACAATTAAACTTCTCTCTAACAAAAAAAAGCTCCATTTTCTCTCATTTTTCCACCACCCAACACCACCAACAAATACCTACACCAAATAAAACCTACCCCAAATAAAACCTACACCAAATAAAAACCCACAACCATACACCCGCCGCCCCTGCAACCACCCTCCCCTCCGACGCCTCTGCCACCACCTTCCGACGCCCATGTCACCATCCTCCGACCCC
This sequence comes from Heliosperma pusillum, assembly GCA_022085475.1. NCBI lineage: Eukaryota > Viridiplantae > Streptophyta > Magnoliopsida > Caryophyllales > Caryophyllaceae > Heliosperma > Heliosperma pusillum. Next base: position 26,471 of record JAIUZE010040084.1, on the reverse strand, counting down.
CCTGCCACCATCTACCGACGCCTCTGCCACCATCTTCCTCCGCCACCACCCTCCTCCACTGCCCACAACCCACCACCACCCTCCACTGCACGCCTGCCGCCACCCTCCTCTGCCTTCCCCCTCTTCCTTCTCGAAGCCCCGGCTGAAGAAGGCATTAAACACAACAACCACCACAAAAACAACATGTTTTTCCAAATCTGAAAAATAAAAACCCACCAACACCACTTCAACAACCTAGATCTAAAAAAAAGAAAAGAGAAAACGTAACCGCGGCTGAAGAAGGCGCCAGGAGGAGGTCGGAGGAGGAAAGTTCGGCAGAGGAGGCGGGTGCGGGAGGCCGAAGGTGGTGGAGGCGAAGGTGTTTGAAGTGGGGTCGCCGCCCCTGCTCCTCTCTCCGTCTACCGTCTGCCGCCCTTCCTCCTCCCTCCTCCCTCCTTCCTGCCGCCGCCCTTCCTCCTTCCTTCTTTGTTTCTTTTTTTTCTTTTCAAATTTTTTCAGATTTTGTATTACTTTGTTTTTTCTTTTTTTTAGATCCATGAGTTTGTTATTTTATTGCCAATTTAATTTTATTTATTTTAGATTATTTTTTCAGATTTTGTGTTACTTTTTTTATGCTTTTAATTTTATTTTTTTACATCTTTTTTTTTTTCAGATTTATTGTTACTTTTTTTTCCTCCACTTTTAGATTTACTAAAAAGTACTATTACTTTCAAAAAAATCAATTAACAAAGTTTTACATTTTTTTTTTTACTTATTTAGTTGATTTTAATTTTAGATCTACTAAATAAGAAGTAAATTTTTGAAAAAATAATCGTATTAAGACGGAGGTTGTTGATGGGTTGAAGTTACACTCTCAACGGATTGAAGTTACACTCTCAACTGATTGAAGTTACATTTAAAGTGGACTAAAGTTATACTCTAAGTGGACTAAATATACACTATAAATGGATAAAAATTACACTGTATATGACTAAAGTTACACTCTCAATATACTAAAGTTACTTTCTGAAAAGACTAGAGTTGCACTATAAAATAGTTAAAATTTCAAAATTTCAAAATAAGATGACATAAAATTACTTGGGAAAATAAAATTACATTAAAGTTACACTTATAAAACACTAAAGTTACACTGAAAATACGTAAAAAAATCAAAATCTTGTCGTAAAATCAATTTTTAGTATAAGGTTACACTTTTTTGAATCAAAGTTACACTTGTAAAAGGCTAAAGTTACACTCTGAAAATACGTAAAAAGTCAAAATCTTGTCGTAAAATCAATTTTTAGTATAAGGTTACACTTTTTTGAATTAAAGTTACACTTGTAAAAGGCTAAAGTTACACTATGAAAATACGTAAAAAGTCAAAATCTTGTCGTAAAATCAATTTTTAGTAAAATGTTACACTTTTTTTGAATTAAAGTTACACTTGTAAAAGGATAAAGTTACACTCTGAAAATACGTAGAAAGTTAAAATCTTGTTGTAAAATCATTTTTTAGTAAAAGGTTACACTTTTTTGAATTAAAGTTACACTTGTAAAAGGCTAAAGTTACACTCTGAAAATACGTAAAAAGTCAAAATCTTGTCGTAAAATCAATTTTTAGTATAAGGTTACACTTTTTTGAATTAAAGTTACACTTGTAAAAGGCTAAAGTTACACTATGAAAATACGTAAAATGTCAAAATCTTGTCGTAAAATCAATTTTTAGTATAAGGTTACACTTTTTTGAATTAAAGTTACACTTGTAAAAGGTTAAAGTTACACTCTGAAAATACGTAAAATGTCAAAATCTTGTCGTAAACTTATTTTTTAGTATAAGGTTACACTTTTTTGAATTAAAGTTACACTCGTAAAAGATCAAACTTACACTTGTGAAACGGCACACGTAAAAAAACAAAAGTTACCCTTGAAAACAAAAGTTAAACCCTAAAAATGCTAAAATGTCATCAACTTTAAGCTAGAGAGAGAAACATAATTAATTAGGGTATAAGTAAGGAATTAGTGTATTGGTTACTTTTTGCTTCTAATCTCAACCATCCATATTGAAGGATCTAAGGGCTCATAAGAGGACTTATGAACTCAAAAGATATGAAGGACTCATTTGAACCTTTCTCTCTCTCTATATATATATATATATGTGTATATATATATATATATATATATATATATATATATATATATATATATATATATATAGAGGTGGGTTCAAATGAGTCCTCCCTTACTCTTTGAGTCCTTGAGTCCTAATCCAAGCCATTGGATCAAGAGGATGAATGGCTAGGATTAAAACAAAATAGAGGGTCAAGATTGTGAGATACACACAATCCAATCTCTTCAAACCCTAATATATATACCCTTTCTTCACTCATCTTTCTTCATTTTCACATTTCTCATTCTCTTTCTACCTCCTTTCTCACTCTAACATCCTCTTAAAAAAAACCAAAAAAAAGAAAACCCTAACCCACCCCCACCGGTCCCCACCCCCACCGGTTCACACCGCCACCTCCTCCCCCGACGACCTCGGCTCCTCCACCAACACCGACGACCGCCGCCCGCCGCCACCTGCCCTGCCTCCGCTCCCCTGCCTCCACCCCTCTCCTCTCTGCCTTCCTCCTCCCTGCTCTCCTCCTTCCGCCTCCTTCTCCTTCTCCTTCTCCTCCTCTCCCTCTTCTCCTGCCGCCCCTGCCGCCCTTGCCGCCTCATTTTTTTTTTTTTTTTTCTTTTCAGATTTGCAATGCCTAATAAGTTCTCGTATTTACTTTTTAAAATTTTTCTTGTTAGTGTATGTTTTTTTTTTATTGTTTTAAAATCTTGTTTTTTTTTTCCTTAAATTTTGTTGGTTGTTGGTGGAGGACAAAAAAATCACAACCATTTTAGATCTGAAAAAAATGGGTAAAACAGAATCATCTACCACCATTTCAGATCTCGTTTTTCAATTTTTAGATTTTTTATGTTTTTTATTGTTATTTTAGATCTCATTTTTATATTTTTTATTTTGTTTTTTAGATATACTTTGTTTTTATTTTCAAGATTCACTATACTTTTTACTATGATTTTTTTTTTCTGTTTTTTTGTTTGTGCTTGGTGGAGGATGAGATTATTGTTTGTGGTGGGTGAAGACAAAAAAATCACAACCATTGTTTTTTCATTTTTTTTTTCTGATTTTGTATGTTTTTTTGTTTTATTTAAGATTATTGTTTTTTCATTATGTATTTTTTGTTTCTAGATCTAATTTATTTATTTTCAGATTCACTTTTTTTTTTTTTTCGTTTTTCATTTTTTTTGAATTTCTTATGATTTTCAATTTTATTTTTATCTCGTTTTTTATTTTTTTTGTTAATGATTATTTTTAGATCTAAAATTACACAGTTATGGACTAAAGTTTCACTAGTATGTAATAAAGTTTCACTAGTATGTAATAAAGTTTCACTAGTATGAAATAAAGTTTCACTAGTATTTACTAAAGTTTCACTAGTATTTACTAAAGTTTCACAATTATGTACTAAAGTTTCACAATTATGTACTAAAGTTTCACTAGTATTTACTAAAGTTTCACTAGTATTTACTAAAGTTTCACTATTATGTACTAAAGTTTCACTATTATGTACTAAAGTTTCACTAGTATTTACTAAAGTTTCACTAGTATTTACTAAAGTTTCACTATTATGTACTAAAGTTTCACTAGTATTTACTAAAGTTTCACTAGTAGTATGTACTAAAGTTTCACTAGTAGTATGTACTAAAGTTTCACTATTATTTACTAAAGTTTCACTATTATTTACTAAAGTTTCACTATTATTTACTAAAGTTTCACTATTATTTACTAAAGTTTCACTATTATGTACTAAAGTTTCACTAGTATGGACTAAAGTTTCACTAGTATGTATTAAAATTTCACAATTATGGACTAAAGTTGCACTGGACTAAAGTTATCTTAGTAAGGACTGAAGTTACTGAATTAATGACTATAGTTACATTAGTATGGACTGAAGTTACACTAGAAAAGACTAAAGTTACCTAAACATGAGTTACACTATAATTGACTAAAGTTACACAGTTAATAAATGAATTGAAGTTTCACTAATAAAGTTTAAAGTTACAAAAATAATGGTTGAAGTTACACTCTTAGTGACTAAAGTTAGCCTCATAAAAAAGCAAAAATTACATAAACTTATCTTAAAGTTACATAAATTCAAATTTATATACTCGAAATCACATTTTAGTTTAAAGTTACACAAATAATGGTTGAAGTTACACTTTTAATGACTAAAGTTACCCTCATAAAAAGGTAAAAATCATATAAACTTATCTTAAAGTTACATAAATTCAAATTTATATACTCGAAATCACATTTTATTTTGAAGTTACACAAATAATGGTTGAAGTTACACTTTTAATGACTAAAGTTACATCATTATGTACTCGTAATGTAGGTGAAAGTCATTAAAACCCACTCATTTGGTTCTAATCTTGTCCTTTCATTTTGTTCTAATCTTGTCCATTCATTTTTCTTTTAATCTTAGCCTTCCATCTTGTTCTAATCTTGTCCCTCCATCTCTTTCATCCAAAGGGTAAGATGAGGACTCATGGACTCAATTTTGAAGGTGGACTCATTATAACTTGCCTCTATATATATATATATATAGAGAGAGTTTAGTTCAATTGAGTCCACCATTTTCTTAGAGTCCTTGAGTCCTCATCCTAGCCATTGGATGAGGGAGATGGATGGCTGAGATTTGGGAGATTAAAAAATACACTTATCACTAATTAATTACCTATGCACTAATTAATTAACTTTCTCTCTCTAGCTTTACATTAATCACTTTTTAAACAATTTTAAGCACTTTTGAGCACTTTTTAGCTGCTGAGATTTATGAGTGTAACTTTGATGCTTGCGAGTGTAACTCTAATGTTTTAGAGTGTAACTTTAAGTCTTTAAGGCGGTTTGTATACAAAAATTTGAATTTAAACAATTTTAACACCTTACGAGTGTAACTTTAATACTTTTCGAGTGTAACTCTAATATTTTCGAGCGTAACTTTAAATTTTAAAGACGGTTTTGAGATAATAATTTGAATATATATACTTTTAACATTCTACGAGTGTAACTTTGCTGATTTTCGAGTGTAACTTTAATATTTTTTAGACGGTTTTGTATAAAAATTTGAATTTATATAATTTTGACATTTTACGAGTGTAACTTGGATGATTTTCGAGTGTAACTTTAATATTTTTTAAGACGGTTTATTACTTATAAATTTAAATTTATATAATTTTTTACATTTTACGAGTATAATTCTAACATTTTAGGAGTGTAACTTTAATTTTTTTTTAAGACGGTTTTGTACATAAAAATTTGAATTTATATAATTTTAACATTTTACAAGTGTAACTTTGATGAGTTACGAGTGTAACTCTAATATTTTACGAGTGTAACTTTAGTAATTTTAGGTCATTTTGAGTGGAATTTTTTGAATTTTATTACATGTTGAATCTACGTAGTTTACTACAAATTTATGAGTGTTACTTTAGTCCTCTATGAGTGTAACTGTAGTCCTCTATGAGTGTAACTGTAGTCCTCTATGAGTGTAACTGTAGTCCTCTATGAGTGTAACTGTAGTCCTCTATGAGTGTAACTGTAGTCCTCAATGAGTGTAACTGTAGTCCTCTATGAGTGTAAATGTAGTAAAAACTATGTAAAAAGCAAGGTAGATCTAGAAAAAAAATTTGAAAACAAGAGTAAAAACTAAAAAAATAAACAGATCTGACATCAACAAGTGTAACTTTTAAGGTCATTTTGTGTTACTTTAATAAATAATGTGTGTTACTTTAATATAAGATATATGTGACTTTAATAAATAAAATGTGTAACTTTAATAGACGATATATGTGACTTTAATAAATAAAATGTGTAACTTTAATAGACGATATATGTGACTTTAATAAATAAAAGGTGTAACTTTAATAGAGAATTTGTGTTACATTAATAGAAGTCATTATTACTTGACACCTTTTTTTCAGATCTAGAATTAATAATTAGTGTTACTTTAATTAACGATATATGTGATTTTAATAAAGAATTTGTGTTACTTTAATAGATAATATGTGTTACTTTAATAGATAATATATGTTACTTTAATAGACGTCAACATTTGACACATTTTTTTTAAATCTGAAAAAAAATAAAAGAAAAACAAACAAAACCAACAAGAAAACCAAGATCTTACACCAAGAAGTGTAACTTTTAAGGTCATTTTTATACAAATATTATGTAATAATAAAAAAAATGTGTTACTTTAATATACGATATATGTGACTTTTGTAAATAAAGCGTGTAACTTTAATAGAGAATGTTGTTACTCTTATAAAAGATACGTGTGACTTTAAAATAGAATATGTGTTACTTTAATATATGTGACTTTACTCGGGGCACATACATCGACACACCTTTTTCAAATCTGAGTAAAAGAAGAAAAAAAAATACATACACATACACATACACATACATACACATACACATACACATACACATACACATACACATACACATACACATACACATACACATACACATACACATACACATACACATACACATACACATACATATTGGGTAGAAGGGAAAAAAAGAAAAAAGAAAAAGAAAATGGAAAATAAAGACAATGACACAGGAACTAAAAGGGGAAGAGAAAAAGAAAAAAAAGAAGAAAAGACAACAACAATAACGACACCCACCCAAGACACTAACCCTCCACCCACGACCCCAACGCCCACGGCCCACCACCCACGACCACCCCCCTCACCGGACAGCAGCAGCAAATCCCCAACCACCCCACAACTTCTAAATCTGGAAAAAAAATGAGAAGAAGATGGAGGAAAGAAGGAGGGAGGAGGCCGGTGGTGTTGTTGGTGCTGCTGTCCGGTGAGGAGGGAGGTCGCAGAGTGGCGGTTGGAGGGAAGAAGAGGAGGCCGGTGGTGGGTCAGAAAGGAGGCAGCGAAAAAGGTGGTCGGGTGCGGTGGTTTGAGGTGGTAGTTTTCAGATCTGCTTTTTTTTTTGTTTGGTGATGGGTTTTTTCAGATTTAATTTTTTTGGTGGTTGTAGGTGGGTAGAAGTTATGTGGTAGGTGGTGGGTGGTTGATGTGGTGGATAAGAGGCGGTGAGCGTCGAGGGTGGTCGTGGGGAGTGATTTATTTGGGTGGTGTCGGTGGGTAGTGGTGGTTGTGTGATGTTATGTGAGAATGGAGGATGAATGAATTAATTGGGATTTTTGATTTATTTGAGTTTTAGAGAGATGGGAGTAGGAATATTATGTGAGATGAGAGAGAAGTGATTGTGAGGAAAATCTTTTATAGTGAATTAGTGAGGTTTAGTGATTAATTAATGAAAACTAGAGAGAAGGTGATATTAATCATAATTTTGGAGTATCAATCTTAGCCATCCATATCCCCATATCCAATGGCCCTAAAAAGGACTCAAGGACTCTAAGGAATGGGGTGGACTCAATTGATCTTTGCTCTCTCTATATATATATATATATATATATATATATATATATATATATATATATATAGAATTGGGATCCGGTGAGAACCATTAAGATAATGAGAACCATGAGAACTCCACCTTAGAAAATTTATTTTTTAAAACAAACAAAATATTTGGATTCAGTGTAGAATATTATGGCTAGATACCATATTTCTTGGCCGAAAATTTATAAGCTATTGCCGGAAATCGAGTCGAAATAGAATTTACTATTTTTAGTGCACCTAGTAGTCAATTTCATGTATCTAGCCATTTTCATGCACCTAGTACTCATTCTCATGCATCTAGAGCAAGTTATTTTCATGCACCTAGTAATTGTTTTCATGCATGTAACAATTTTCATGCACTTAGTGTTCGTTTTCATGCATTTAGAGTAGTTTTAGTTTATCTAATTGAATTTATGTACATTAAGTATATATTTTTTTAATATAATCAATAGATTTTGTGTACTTACCGCAAATATTTTGATTGAATAAATTAAACTAATTGTAAATGATACATTAGAACTTTCGAAACAAGATTTGGTGATGATTTAGTGAGAGTTCTCACGGTTCTCATTATGTTAGTGGTTCTCACCGGATCCTGACCCTATATATAGAATTGGGATCCGGTGAGAACCATTAAGATAATGAGAACCATGAGAACTCCACCTTAGAAAATTTATTTTTTAAAACAAACAAAATATTTGGATTCAGTGTAGAATATTATGGCTAGATACCATATTTCTTGGCCGAAAATTTATAAGCTATTGCCGGAAATCGAGTCGAAATAGAATTTACTATTTTTAGTGCACCTAGTAGTCAATTTCATGTATCTAGCCATTTTCATGCACCTAGTACTCATTCTCATGTATCTAGAGCAAGTTATTTTCATGCACTCAGTAATTGTTTTCATGCATGTAACAATTTTCATGCACTTAGTGTTCGTTTTCATGCATTTAGAGTAGTTTTAGTTTATCTAATTGAATTTATGTACATTAAGTATATATTTTTTTAATATAATCAATAGATTTTGTGTACTTACCGCAAATATTTTGATTGAATAAATTAAACTAATTGTAAATGATACATTAGAACTTTCGAAACAAGATTTGGTGATGATTTAGTGAGAGTTCTCACGGTTCTCATTATGTTAGTGGTTCTCACCGGATCCTGACCCTATATATATATATATATATATATATATAGAATTAGGATCATGTGAGTCCACCCTATCTTTTTGAGTCCGTGAGTCCAGGATACAATATCACAAGCTATACTAAACAGTATCACGGGTTATACTATACAATATCACACCACTGAACATAAATTTCGCCCACTATTACTAACTTTTTTTCGCATACTTTTTTCACACCAATTGATTCCGGTATCGAAGGTCCAACAAACACCATCATTCTCTCGCCCTTGCATGCCGCAAAGTCATTATTATCGGCGTTTCACATGAGTTTATTGTACATAACTTCTTTTTTCCTAATTCTTCTTTACTTAGCATTGCCTCCGACATTCTTCTTCATAACCAACGACGAGACCCCTAATTTAGCGATGACATTTAAATTTTTATTGTGATTGGTGGTGGTGTGAGCTCCGAGTAGGAGTAAAGTGTATGGGTGGAGGAATATGAAGATTGTAAATAAAACATTGGATAAATAATGGGTGATGGCAATGGTGGATAAATGTTTGTTTGTGTCATCTATATGCTTGGATTGTCATCGGTATTGGTGGGTGGGTAGTGGTCGTCAACGGCGAGTAGTATGACATAAAATATTTTTAACCCTTTTGTGCTGTTTTTTTTCGTGATATTGTTTAGTATAACCAGTGATATTGTTTTGTATATTCTGTGATATTGTTTAACTGGACTCACGGACTCAAATATTTAGGTGGACTCACCGGATCCTACCTCTATATATATATATATATATAATAGGTTCTTATGAGTCCACCATTTTTTGTGAGTCCATGAGTCCTCATCTTAGCCATTGGATGAGGGAGATGGATGGATGAGATTGTAGAGACAAAAACACACTTAACACTAATCAATTACTTATGCACTAATTAATTAACTTTCTCTCTCTAGCCTTTAGTTAATCACTTTTGAGCACTTTTAATTATCTGAGATTTATGAGTGTAACTTCAGCCCCTGTTTGTGTAACTTCAAACAAAAATGTGATTTCGACTATATAAATTTGAATTTATGAAACTTCAAGACAAGTTTATGTGGTTTTAGACTTTTTATGAGCGTAACTTCAGTCATTACGAGTGTAACTTCAACCCTTATTTGTGAAACTTCAAACAAAAATGTGATTTCGACTATATAAATTTGAATTTATGAAACTTCAAGACAAGTTTATGTCATTTTAGACTTTTTATGAGTGTAATTTCAGTCATTACGAGTGTAACTTCAACCCTTATTTGTGTAACTTCAAACTAAAATGTGATTTCGACTATATAAATTTGATTTTTTATAACTTTAAGACAAGTTTATGTAATTTTGCCTTTTTCTGAGTGTAACTTCAACCATTATTTGTGTAACTTCAAGCTAAAATGTGATTTCGACTATATGAATTTGAATTTATGTAACTTTAAGACAATTTTATGTGATTTTAGCCTTTTCTGATTGTAACTTCAACCATTATTTGTGTAACTTCAAGCTAAAATGTGATTTCGACGGTACAAATTTGAATTTTTATAACTTTAAGACAAGTTTATGTGATTTTAGCCTTTTTCTGAGTGTAACTTCAACCATTATTTGTGTAACTTCAAACCGTATTTGTGTAACTTTAATTTTAAGACATATGTGTGTAACTTTAAGACATATTTAGGTAATTTCAGTCATTACGAGTGTAACTTCAACCCTTATTTGTTCAACTTTAACCCAAAATTTGAAACTTCAATTATTATTTGTGTAACTTTAGTCAGTATAACTTTATACTTTAGCCTTTCCTAGTGTAAAGTCAGTCCAAACCAATGTAACTTCAGTCCAAACCTATGTTACTTCAGTCTTTATCCATGTAACTTCAGTTATATAACTCTTAATTGTGTCACTTTAATCTAAAATAGTGTAACAAGATTTAAATTAAATAAATAAAAACATAACAAATTTGAAAAAAAAAAAAAAAACATAAAAAGAAATGTGTAACTTCAGTGAACAAAATGTGTAACTTCAGTAAACAAAATGTGTAACTTCAGTAAACAAAATGTGTAACTTCAGTAAACAATATGTGTAACTTCAGTAATTATATATGTTACTTCAGTAAACAATATGTGAAACTTCAGTGAAACAACACCACTAACCAAAAAAAAGTTTTTTAGATCTGAAAAAAAAATAAACATAAAAAACTTGAAAAATAATAATGAGATCTAAAAAATAAAAACATAAAAACTTCAGTTTTTAATAAAGTAACTTTATTATTTAAAAGTATAACTTTAAGCCTTAGCCTTATAAGTGTTACTTCAAGCCTTATAAGTGTCACTTCAAGCCTTATACTTCAAGTCTTAAAAGTGTAACTTCAAGCCTTAAAACTGTAACTTCAAGGTTTAAAAATGTAACTTCAAGGCTTAAAAGTGTAACTTCCGTCTTTTTTTGTGTAACTCAAAAAAATCAGATCTAAACATAAAAAACTATAAGAAATAACAAAATTAAAAAACAAAAAAAATATATATAGAAAGAATTACTGAAAATCTAAAATAAAAAAAAAATAAAAAAAATAAAAAAAAAGAGAAAAAGACACCCAAAAACAGCCCCACCCCGACACCCACCGTGAGTCCATTACCAACCACGGCCCAACCACCACCCAAGACTCCCCATAACAGGGGAAGACGGCGACGGGAGGAGGAACGAGTATGAGGAGGAGGAAGGAGTATGGGATGAGGTTGATTTTTTTTAGATCTAGTTTTTTGAGGTAGTTTTTATGGGGTTTTTCTTTTAGATCTACTTTTTAGTGGTGGTTTGATGTGGGAGGGAGTATGAGGAAGGTGGTGGTGGTAGCGTCGGAGGTGGGGGTGGCGGCAAGGGAGGCCGAGGAAGGGATGGCCGGGGAAAAAAAAATTTTTTTTTTTTTTTTTTTAAATTTGGCCGGCGGCCGGTGGTGGCCGGCAATGGTTGCCGGAGGTGGGAGATGAAAGAAGGTGAGGAATGTTTATGAATTTTTTGGGTTTTTGAATTTTTTGGGTTTTGAAATTTTTGGGTTTTTGATTTTTGTGGGTTTTGATTTTTTTGTGTTTTAGAGAGAGATGGAGGAATGAAATTATGTGAGATGAGAGAGAAGTGGATGAGTGGAAAGTCTTATATATTGAATTAAGATGGGATTAGTGGTTAATTAGTAAAGATGAGAGAGTGGAAAATTAGCCCATTAATCCATTTTTGAGAGCTTCAATCTCAACCATCCATCTCCAAGATCCAAGGGCCTATAAGAGGACTTATGGACTCACCTTTCCTAAGAGGACTTACATGATCCTTTCTCTCTCTCTCTATATATATATATATATAGAGAGAGAGAGAGAGAGAAAGGTTCAAATGAGTCCTTCATATATATTGAGTCCCTAAGTCCTCTTGTGAGCCCTTAGATCATTCAATGTGGGTGGTTGAGATTAAAAGCAAAAAGTAACCATTACACTAATTCATTACTTATACACTAATTAATTGTCTTTCTCTCTCTAGCTTAAAGTTGATGACATTATCAGCATTCTAGGGTGTAAATTTTGATTTCGAGTGTAAGTTTTGTTTTACGACAACCGTACAGTTTTACAAGTGTAACTTTCATCTTTTACAAGTGTAACTTTAATAAAAAAAAAAAGTGTAACCTTATACTAAAAATTGATTTTACGACAAGCTTTGACATTTTACGTATTTTTAGAGTGTAACTTTAACCTTTTACAAGTGTAACTTTAATCGAAAAAAAGTGTAACCTTATACTAAAAAAGTGATTTTGAGACAAGTTCTCGGCATTTTACGTATTTTTAGAGTGTAACTCTATTATTTTACAAGTGTAACTTTACTCCAAAATAGTGTAATTTTATACTAAAAAATGATTTTAAGACAAGTTATCGACATTTTACGTATTTTTAGAGTGTAACTTTGATCTTTTACGAGTATAACTTTAATCCGAAATAGTGTAATTTTATACTAAAAAATGATTTTAAGACAAGTTTTTGACATTTTACGTATTTTTATAGTGTAACTTTAACCTTTTACAAGTGTAACTTTAATCCAAAATAATGTAATTTTATACTAAAAAGTGATTTTACGACAGGTTTCTTGACATTTTCAATATTTTTGTAGAGTAATTTTAACCTTTTACGAGTGTAATTTTAATTCAAAATAATGTAATTTTATTTACTGAGTATTCTTATGGCATCATAGTTTTGAATTTTGAAATTTTAACTAATTTAACGTGTAACTCTAGGCTTTTCACAATGTAACTTTATTATATTGAGAGTGAAACTTTAGTCATTTATGATGTAATTTACCGTTTTACACATTAGTTATTAATAATGTAACTTTAGTATATTGAGAGTGTAACTTTAGTCCGTTGGAAATGTAAATTTAGTTCATTGAAAGTGTAACTTTTATAGATTGAGAGTGTAACTTTAGTCCTTTTAATATATAAATTTAGTTCATTGAAAGTGTAACTTTTATAGATTGAGAGTGGAACTTTAGTCCTTTTAATTGTGTAACTTCAGTCACCGTCAACAATAACACCAAGTAAACAACAATAATAACAACCAATAACAACAAACATAACTATTTTTGTCATTAAAAAACGACTTTTTATACGGTTATTAATAAAATCAACTAATTAGAAAAAAAGAGTAGATCTAGAAAATTTGTTTATTAACTTTTGAAATAAATAGTTATGTTTAGTAGATAAAAAAGTGGAGGAAAAAAAATTAATAACAGTAAGTTTGAAAAAAAAGTTGAAAGTAATAAAATTAAAAGGAAAAAAAGGAATGAAAAGGAATTACTAGTAGATCTGAAAAAAAAGGAAACCAAATAAAGAGAGAGAGAGAGAGAGAGAAGAAGACGGAGGGAGGGTGTTGATGGGGCAGGGGGTAATGGCGTCGTGGGTCGTGGAAGGAAAGAGAAAGACGAGGCGGCTGGTGGGTCGTGGCGTGGCGGCGTCATGGCGGAAGATGGCGGTGTCGGTTCTGAGCGGTGGTAGAGGAGAAGAAGAGAATGTATATGGAAGAGGGCCGCGGAGGAGAAGGAGGGTGGTGGCGGCAGAAGGTCGTCGACATCCCTTTTTTTTTCCAGATCTTGTTTTATTTTTCTAGATATGAGTTATTTGAAGGTGGGTCATGATAGGTGATGTTGTGATTGATGAGGGAGGGAGTGTGGTGTTGCGAGCGGTGGCGACAAGGTGGCGGTGTGAGAAGAGGATGGCTTGAGGAGGTGGTGGTGCGGCAGGAAGAGGGTGGCTGAAAGAGGTGAGTGGTGCAAGGAGGGCGGCTGGAGGAGGCGTGAGAGGAGGGTGGCTGGAGGAGGTGGGTGGCGGTGTCGTGGGGATGGCGGCCGGTGGAGGTGGCGGCTGGTGAAGCGTTTTTTTTAGATCTAGGATTTTTTTTTGTGGTTGGTTTGAATTTAGAGAAAATAGAGGATGATGTTTTTAGAGAGAAGGGAGAGTGTTTTGTTAGAGAGAAGGAGGGAATGTTTTGAATGAATGAATTGTGTGAGAATTGAGTTAGATGGAGGAATGTATTAGTGATTAATTAAGGTGGTAGTGAGAGAAATGCATTAAACACCTCATTAATGACCATTTTCTTATTTTCATCTCAACCATTCATCTCTAAGATCTAATGGTCTACAAGAGGACTCATGGACTCAAGGATTTAAGGTGGACTCATTTGATCCTTTATCTCTCTCTCTTTATATATATATATATATATGGGATTTGATCATGAAGATACATTGTCATCTTGTAGGTGTTAAGTTATCATGTACGGAGTAATAGCCAACGATCGCCTAAAATATGAAATGCGTTTCTTTGCTTCAATCATTAAGCAAGCAGTAAATGATACTCAATATGTATTCCAAATCATTGTGATCCACATTATTTACCAATGAAATATGAAAAAATCACTTATTATGTGGTAGACTTTATGTCGAATATTATCATAGTACACAATACAATCGTACGGGAAATATTTTCACTCTTACCTTTCTTATTCGTGTCCAATATAGCAATGCTATCCATGAGAATCTGTAGAAAACATAAATTTTATAGCCCGAACACCGTCTAGCCCGAGAACATAAACTTTTAGCTTTTTGTTTTTAAGATTTCTATAGATGAAATATTTCATCACAATGAAGTCACTTATATAGAGTCATGCCCTTATCCATGGATACTACTCACAGTTCATCTTTGGATTCTAGTTCCCATTGAAATATGAGGCAACAATAAATATCAAAATTAAAACAAATTATGGAAATCGGAGGATGTCAAATTGCACACAATAAAAATTAAAGGACTAAATCTTGGATGAATAAACCATATTTGTCAAAATAAATCGGGATTAAAAAAATATAAGGATTTGTATGGGCTTGAAGAACACATACAGTACAATTATTTCAATAAAATTTTGGAAAGAATACAACAGATCTATAATTTTAAACGGAAAAATATAAACTTTTAATCATGTCAAAGCATAATTAATTGACTAATTCTAAATTATGAATAAAAATCATAGAAAACTACTTACCTCTGTGATCGTATATGTAATCTCTAACAACATGAGTATGTTCCTATTAATTGCTGACAAATAAATTGTCGAAGATTATGAAGATTTAACTTTAAGTTTGTAGATGATGGAAAAGGGACAGAAGAGCCATACAATGTAAGAAAAAGAAAAAGAAAAAGAGCAGACATTTTGAGCCTTCGTTTGATCAAATTCCTTCTTCGGGATGAGCCAATGCTACCATGCTATTGTAATACCTGGGATTAGAGCTGACCAACATGGCGGACTAGCCCGGCCCGGTTCAGCCCGGCCCGCGTCACCGGTCCAAAAAAAAGACGGCCCGCCAACCCGTGCCCCCAACCCGCCCAACCCGCTTCTCCACCCGGACCGGGCCCGGTTTGGTGAAGGAATAAACCGGCCCGGTTCCCAGCCCGGCCCCTGACCCGTGAACTGCTTTAGCCCGGCCCGCCCAGACCGGCCCGGTTCATAGTGGGCCGGCCGTTGGTTTTAATGCTTTTTTTTTTTTTTTTATATATATTTTCTAGTCATTTGAATTCAAAAATCAAAATGTTTTCCCCCCCAATTTGTTCTATAAATACCCACTTCATTTAACCTAATTTCTCACACAATCTTATCTATCTTCTTAATCTTCTAATTATACTAAAATACATAAGTTATAATTATTCAAAAATACTCAAGTTATAATTATTAATTTATTATCATCAACTATTCAAGTTATAAATTATAAATTAGTCTCAATTCTCTCTTTAATTTCTCATAATATCTCTAATTCTATCATAACTCATAATGTCTCAAAATACAAACATTGATATTCCACTAGAAATTGATCAAGAGGAAATGGAAAGAATGTTTGAGGGTAAATACTTTGATATTCTTTTACTTCTTAATGTTTTTAATTTTATAATTTCATTTCTACATACACTAAATTATAATTAATTTGATTATATTATTAATTAAAAATATAATCAAATTAATTGATTCATATTCTAAAATTCTAAATATTTATTAATTGATATTCTAATTTGTACTACTACTAATTAGTTTTTATTATTATGTTAGTATGTTACTAATTAGTTTTTTTTATTATGTTTACCAACTCAAGTACCACATACCCAAGAATCTCAAACCTTTGTTGCTTCCGGTTCGACTACCAAAAATACCGGTGGTAGGAAAGGCGATATTTCTTGGGTTTGGTTGTTTTACAACAAAGTACCTCAAGATGGTGAGCCAAGCCAATGTCCGAAAAACTTTTTATGTACTTGTAAAGTTTGTGCTCAAGAGGGGAAGCCGGTCATCCCTTATAAATGGAAGAACGGGAACGGGAACGGGAATGGAAGAAGGGAACGGGAACGGGAACTTTGGCCCGCCACTTGGAAAGTAAGCATGGGCTAGATGCTAAAAATTACAAATCCGGTGGAGGAAAGAATAATCAACCAACAATGAGTGGCTATGCAACGTCGGCTCCCGGTGGAGGTAAACCGTTTTTTATAACCGACAAGATATGATTGATAACATGGCTAAATATGTTTGCATGACCGAGCAACCTTTCACTTATGGTGATAGTGAAGAGTTGGAGGAATTTGTTAAATTGTCTTTACAACCGCTTTATTATAAAGTTTCGAGACAAACATTAAAACGCCGTACTCAAAAACAATATGAAAAAACTAGAAATGAATTGATTGCTTTTTTTTCAACATATAAAAATCGTGTTTGTTTAACTAGTGATTGTTGGACATCTAAACAAGGTGAACCTTATTTATGTATTACCGTGCATTGGATTGGTGATGATTTTAGATTAGAGAAACGTATTATTGCTTTTGATTTAATGGAAGAACGTCACACCGGTTACAATATTTACACTCGTATTAACAACACAATTAATGAGTTTAATTTAAACAACAAAATCATGTCTATTTCTTTTGATAATGCTTCCGCCAACACAAAATGCATTGAATATGTTAAACTAAATATGAACTTGATATTAAAAGGAGAACTAATCCATATTAGATGTTGTGCTCACATTGTTAACTTGTCCGCCCAAGAAGGTATTTCTATGTTATATCCCTTATTAAACCCAATTAGACAAGTAATTAAATGGATTAGAAATGGAATGAATTTTAGACGTGAATATATTAATTTTTGTGGTAAGTTGGGCTTAAGGCCTAAGAAATGGTCATTAGATACACCTACAAGATGGAATTCGACTTATAAAATGCTAAGAGATGCTATTGCTTATAAGAATGTTATCACTACTTTGTATAATGAACATGTGGGTTCTAAAGATGATGAAGTCTTAATTGATGAATCTATGTGGAATCTTGCCGAACATGTGTGTGATTTACTAAGAGCTTATAAAGATGCAACAAATGTTTTTTCACAAGTTTATGATCCTAATGTCCATTGTGTTATTATGTCATGTTGTTCTATTGTTGATGAATTGAATAATTGTGATAACATTATTTGCTTGAAACCGGTTGTTGCTAAAATGAAGTCAAAATGGCTAGATTATTTTACCAAATTTCCCACTATTTATTGTGTTGGTATGCTATTTGATCCATGTGTTAAAGCAAAAGGTTTAAAAGATGTTTTAGATTTTTATTATGGTGCTTTAGGTTTTGAATATAATACCCAACTTGATGTTGATTATGCTATTGGTATTGTTCATCAATTATATGCATTATATGAAAATGAACTTAGTGGTCAATGTGAACCTACTTATAAGAAGTCTAAAATGCCAACCAACACCATATTGGATCACCGTTTAGCTAACAAAATCTTTAGAAAATCGAGCTCTTCTTCTTCTAGTTCTACATCATCCTCTACCGCTCATACTATTACCGAGTATTTAAACTTTGATCATAGTAATATTATTGGGCAACAACCCGATATTCTAACATGGTGGAGAAATCACTCCGCACAATTTCCCATATTATCCAAAGTTGCTAGAGATGTACTAGTTGTACCCGCTTCCACCGTTGCGTCCGAGTCGGCTTTTAGTGCAGGTAGAAGAGTTCTTGATGAGAAAAGATCAAGTTTGGATTCAAGAACCGTCAAAATGTGTGTGTGCAAAAAAGATTGGGATCAAGCACAAAAAAGAATGCAAGGAATTAAAGACGAAGAAGAAGATAGTACAACGGATGATTTATTATCAACAACCGGTGGTTCATCAATTGCCGAAACGCCCGAAGAAGACGATGAAGATTGATCACCATTCACCACCCATCCAACCGACATCGTAAAGGTAAGTAAGGTAAGTAAGGTAAGTGGAGAACTACGTGGGCTTTGATTCTTTCGAGATACGTAGGCATCCTAATTAACGTAATTTGAAAAACGATATCAATTAAACAAAATATTTGATATCATTTTAAAAGAGTTACATTAATTTCGATCAAGCCCTTCTTTTATTTTTTATTTTTTTCCCCTTTATTAATCACTAAATAAATATTTGGGAAAAATAACTATTAAACGGCTAAACCGAATACGTCTTTAAATATTACAATCATTTAATTTATATTACAATCACTTAATTTATATATCTAAAAAAAAAAAAAAAATTGAATGACCCGTCCAGCCCGGCCCGGCCCGCCTCACACACCCATAACCGGGCCGGTTCAGGGCCTCAATCTGACCAGCCCGGCCCGGGGAATCCAGCCCGGTCACAACCCAAATTGTGGGCTCGGGCCCCCCCTCCCCCAGCCCGGCCCGAGGTCAGCCCGGCCCGATGTACAGGTCTACCTGGGATTTATATAGGTGGTGTCGATCGACTAGGCTTGAGGGTCGATCGAAAATAAGGGTAGAATGGGCGTGCAAAGAGGAGGCTGTGTCTATTGGCAGCTAGTCGATTGACTGTGTCGATTGACCACCAGCCCAGGTCGAACGACACGGCCTCCCTGGTCGATTGACTTTATTATAATCTTTCTATCATCCTGTTTTTCTTTTACTTCTCATTGAACATTAATCTAGACCTAATTAGTAAACCCTAGACTTGGGAATTAGGGGAATTTAGTGTAATTGTTTAAAGAAGTGAGTTTGAATGTTCTAGTTATTGAATATATGTTATATGTGTTGTGTAGACGGAGAATTCGTAGTGGAATATTATTAATCGTTCGCGTGTGATGGAATATCTATTGCTATCAGGTAGGGATCTATCCTACTCACTAAGTAATGTTATGTTATGCTTAATTGTGTGATTGAATTGAGAATGAGATGCGATGATTGTTGAATGTGAAATATGATGAGAATGACGTGTTGACAATGTACCTATTCTTTGATGAGATTGAAATGTATGAGATTGTCTTGTTGTTATTGGTTTGTGATGAGAAATACCGATCTGCGGATCGAGGAGGGAGGTAGGCGTACATGGGGAATTATATTGTTTGTTATAACGATCTGCGGATCGAGGAGGGAGGTAGGCGTTCAGGGGGAATGTTTATTGATGCCGACTTGCGAGTCGAGGAGGGAGGTAG
The DNA here is from genome assembly GCA_022085475.1 of Heliosperma pusillum. Classification (NCBI taxonomy): domain Eukaryota; kingdom Viridiplantae; phylum Streptophyta; class Magnoliopsida; order Caryophyllales; family Caryophyllaceae; genus Heliosperma; species Heliosperma pusillum. The sequence continues at coordinate 6,775 of JAIUZE010040084.1, read as the reverse complement.
GCGCCGGAGTATGATATTGTATCTCGTGTTTTGTGTTATGTCTTGTATTATGTATTGTGTTGATATTTTCCTATTCAACCTTTGGTTGACGTGTGTGCTTTCTGTGTGTCAAATTATATTTCAACTTTGTGATGAACCAATTGATATTTCCGGCAATTGGGGATCAGTGAGACAATCAGGTAATGGTTGTTAGCTTGGATGATGTTGTAAGATGCGGGACAAGACGAGCTAGAGGAGTCGGACTATTTAGTTATTATCATTAGAATTATCATTTAATTTTATTAGACTTCCTCTTATTTATTATTACAAGTACTTTGAGTTAATAATGGGTTAAGATGTAAGACTTTTAAGTCAGGGTTTGAGACAGTTTGAGACAATGTAATAATTTTAATTAAAGTACCTTCTATTGTTATCTTTGTTATGATTTGCCTCAGGAAACTGAGATGGTAACAGTTCAATTTAATCGGGAATGTCATGCTAAAGGCTCTTTATTAAATCGGGGTGTTACGGCTACTATCATTTTGACCAAGACTTGCTTTTCATAACTCCGAGGGTTGATATGGGTGCCAAAAGGTAGGAAAAGTCGCAGAAACCGCATTATTTCCTATAAGACAAGACAAAGCACACAAAGCTACTACAACACGAGATTAGCTCACAAAAACACTATAAATAGTGGAAATAACATGTAAAACCGAGCGAAATGAGGGGATAAAATCACATAAATATTACACTTATCAAAGCTCATCGTTGCTGTGATTGTCGCTCTTATTTTTGTTGTTTTGTTTAATAATTTGAAAAGGAGGAAAAGAAAGGCAGTCGAAGAGTCCGAGTGGGGAATGATACTCATGTATGGTGGAAGCTCTAAATACAGGAGCTCTAATAAGACATCATATTCTCACGCCTCAAATTTACAAAGCTTGCATCTAGGATTGAAAATACCATTTGTTTATATTCAGAAAGTAACTAATAACTTTGATGCAAGCCTCATCATGGGTGAAGGTGGGTTTGGAGAGGTGTATAAGGTGGTGTTCAAAAACGACGTTAAAGATGATGTTACGAGAAGTAGTCACGAGCATGGCCAAGGACTAGCAGAGTTCCAGACAGAGATTATGGTTTTGTCCCAAATTCGACACCATCATTTAGTTTCGTTGATTGGTTATTGTTATGAAGATGATGAAATGATCTTGGTTTACGAGTTCATGGAAAATGGGACATTAAGGGATTGTATGATTCAAAGGGGATTGCTATTTCATCTAACTGTCTCGGACTTTCTTGGATTCATAGGCTTGAGATATGCATTAGGGCGGCTAAAGGACTTCACTACCTCCATACAGGTTCAGATATAGTAATCATTCATCGTGATGTTAAGTCTACCAATATATTGTTAGATGATCATTACGTTGATAAGGTTGATGACCTTCGACTGTCAAGATTAGTCTTATGTTAATAAAGATATGAAAGGTACATTTGGATATCTAGATCCAGAATACTACAGATGTATGCAATTGACGGAGAAATCTGATGTGTACTCTTTTGGTGTTGTCCTTCTTGAAGTATTATGTGCAAGACCGGTTATTAACCGTTCACTTCCAGGCGAGCAAGTGAACTTAGGACGATGGGGAATGATAAGTATTGAACAAGGGAAGGTTGAGGATATAATTAACCCATCAATAGCAGAAGAGGTAACCCATACTTCCCTGACTAAGTTCGGTGAGGCAACTGCCAAGTGTTTAACGGAAGGTTCGGCGGAAAGACCTCCCATGTCGGATGTCATTTGGGATTGGGAGTATGCCCTTTTGCTTCAAAGTGCTGCAATCAAAGGAGAAGTGGCAGGTGATACTAAGAGAAATGCTTCCTTCAACATGCTAGTACCAGGTGACGACCATCTCTTTTCTTCTATGCGTTTCTCTGATTTGAAAGACGATGTTACTATCACTAGTACTCGTGAAGTATCGTCTTAGCTGAAAGTTGAAATTGATGACACCTTCGGAAACTGAGATCACCTATTCTCTGTTGTATACGGAGCCGCAATACCTGTGAATGCCGGTTGGGTTAAATCCAAGTCTTATATTGATTATCTTGGAAGACGATACCAAATGTTAAAGCTCTATTATATACTTATATGACATGAATGTTTCCTAGCTTCTGTAATTCAGGGATTGTATGTATAATCTGTAACTGATAATGTTTGTTTAGAATGATGCGAAATCACTTATTACTCATTGTTTTGGGTGCTAAAATGGAGTCATAAAGACACTGTAATGTAAGAGGGCAGAGGATTCATACTTAAATTTCGGAGTACCTATGGCTTAGGGTTGGACCCTTAGCCAATATGTTTAAACAACTTAGGTAAAAGTAAGAATATTATCTTTTTGATTTGTAATAGGATAATTTTATTTGAAATAAAACATTAAGTTAACGAAATGTTGATAACCTAAAACAAGTAAGAGAACTCTAAACCGAATGAATTATTTTAATTATTTTGAGAGCCATAATTAGGGATGTCATTGGGGCGGGGCAGCGGTGGATATAGGTTCCCCTGTACCCGTACCCACCAAGGAATTCTCATACCCATACCCGCCCCCACCACCCGTGACGGGTACAAGTTTCCATACTCGTACCCGCCCCGCCAAGTAAAATCTAGACCCGTACCCACCCCGTTACCCACCCCGTTACCCACCAACTACTTATGTCATAACTTATGTCGATACTTTTTTTAATTAAATGTAGTATTAATCAATATGTGACAACCCTCGAGAATGCGGAAATAAAACATACAAGCATGTGATATAATAAGCGGAAATACGGTATTTTAAAAACCTTTATACATGCAAGATAAGTATACGAGGAGTGTCAAATTACAAACCGAATACAAAATACTATAAGATAAGAGACGTAGTCTCTCAAAAGGTTAACAATGTCAAAGTGATTAGCAAACTAGCTAATTAACGACTAGAGGTGAATCTTCCAGGGACAACGCCCGCTAGCTCACACCCGAACCCAAAATAGCATAAGCAAAAAGCCATCCAAATCAAGCAACCTGTTCATCCATGAAAAACATGAACGCCACAGTCAGTGGGGAGTAACTCCGGGTTCTCCCAGCCATATCACATTAAACGTACATAAAAGGAAATACAAAAGTAGAAGCATGCATATATAGATATACATGTGAAATACGATAAGAATAGATAGGAAATTCAATATATAATGATAAGAGCATATGAAGTACAAATCCGAATCCATCATGTTATACAAAGACTCGGGGAAGACACTCTTAGGCAACCGAATACGCTCACTAGGGCTTACATCTCACCGTTAGCGGTATAAGTTTGATAAGATTGAGACTCGACAAACAAACCATGCCAAGTCATGCAATGACCATGAATAATCAATAATGTAATCACGCATCCAATACCAACAACACAAAGACACGCATTTCCCACGGTTAAATGAAACGCACTAGCACAGTGTACATGAACGATGAATAAAAGGCATCCACGGGATATAACATTTCCCTGAACGCATACACGATGCTACATTTCGTATATGTAGACTAATTTCCTCCTGGTAGCACGACGATAATAATACGGTTCTAGTCTAAACCTGGCCAGATTCTCGGAATATACCATTTTCCGATTCGACATGCGATAACATTTCGCATCCAAGACTCGGTCAATCATAGACGCCGAGTACCCCAAATTCGGTAAAACAATTCACGAAAGAGGCGGAAAAGAGCACAAGCCTCATAACAAGCGGTACGCTACATGCAAATAACACCACCTCGCAAGTACACAACATTTGACGGCCGGGTCGATCAACGCATAGCGTTCAACTCCCAACAACGTCGTAGTATGCCCACTAACACATGCATTTAAGCAGTAGGATACCTCTCCGTTCCGACATTCCAGCCTTACGAACGGGAAGGTAGCCAAGGGAATGAGAGTACAAAGCACAAGACAAAATAGTGCTCAAACCGTATCATTTGTAAAAACCGACTCAAAGTGGAACATACCAAAAATCGTCACAAAACATGTGATACAAGCGAATGAAATGTCATATATTCAAAACATTAATATTATAAGTCACTACGTAAAATTATACGATAAACAACGATCGGAATTATTATAAATGAAAACCGTAAACAAAATTTACAAAGGACATCCAGCAGGAGCCAGCCGGTCAGGTGGACTGGCTGCCGGTCACCCGGCTAAGGCCAACCATCATATGAAAACCAAATTGAAATGTCAGTGTGTCCCAGCTACCCGGCTGGAACCAAAGGGTCATGAGAAAAACAAAGGGGAAAAGAGGGGTGTCTCAGCCGGTGGTCTGACCGGCTACCGGTCGACCGGCTGAGACCAACTTCATACTTCAAAATTTACGTAACATGTAATAATATACAACCACTGCCCCAGCCGGTGGTCTGACCGGCTGCCGGTCGACCGGCTGGGGTCTATAGTACACGAAAATCACCATTTTCATCCATATTCAATATTCAACCAACATCAATTATTATCATAAATCATTCATACTCATATCAATTCACAATTAACAACATCCATTATCAATAATACAAATCCTAAGCTTTCTAATCGTATTCTAAATACGAATTCTATCATAGAAATCATGTAAAACACGTAAATGATATCGAGTAACCCTTCACCGTTACCTTATTGCGTCTTCACTCCGCGTCAAGGTCCTCTTCTATTAGGAAATAGTCTTTGTCGGGATCTTGAAGGTCACCACCTACAAAATAGTTAATAAAAGATGAATTTACTTCACCTTGAGAAAGACGAAAAGTTTGAAAAGCGAGAAAACGGTAATTTTATTATCAATACGGATAAAAGAAGCTAAGAGGGGAAGAATAAGACGAACTTACGAGAATTTGAGCAAGAAACGAATGAGATATGACGATTCAAAGATTGGATCAAAAAGGAGGCAAGGGTTTGGAGATTTCTTAAGGAAGAAGAAATGTTGAGTTGTGGAAAATGAAATAGGTTAAAGAGGTAGTATGAGATGTATAAGGAAAAGTCAAGAAAAAGTCAAAGTCGCCTTAAGACGGGTTTTACTTGAAAACTCGCGGAAATTCCAAATACGAACTTGGAAATTCTAAATTCGACTCGGAACATTAAATTCTAAAATAAAACTAAAATACGCTGAAAAGTATCCGTAAAATATTTTCACTATAAAAATAGGGTACATTTACGGGTGTTACACAATATGAAATTCCGCAAATTTTAATTTTTATATTTCTAAATTAAGGTGTTTAATAAAAACTAATAAAGAGCATTATAGAAAGTCATAATAATTTATATATGTTTTTAATACTTGGTGGGTAGGCGAGTATTAGGTGGGTATGACGTAAAACCCGCCCCCGCCCCACCACTCATGTCGGGTGGAATTTTTGTATTTGATGATATTATATCATTATTGACTGATCACATATAATAATACTAGTCTTGACAAACAAATAAAATGGGTCATTTTGTCATATGACTCGTATTAAATTTGTGTCAATGCCAACTTTAAAGAAACATATCTTAATTCTTAAAGGGTGTTGATTCTCGTAGTACGCATTTTACTCATTATAGTAATTCCGTTCCGTTTTTTTTGGTTGGGACAATACTACAGAAAAGGGCGCGGAAGAGAGGTTGGTGAGTTTCATTTCCAAAAGCCAAAGAAGCAGTGAAAGAGAGAAGAGAGAAGAGAGAAGAGAGAAGAGAGCGCCAAAATTAAAACGACAAGAATCAAAGGGAAGTTAGCAAAAAAGTAGTATGGGTTCCTCAAACACTGGCGACAGAAAAGACGATTCCGACCTTCAAAACACCGGCGGCGTCGACGGCAGCGATTCTTCTAATGGTGCTCTTTCCGATTCAAAACCTAGCCTTTTTTCCGACGCCGAAAAAGTCCTCGCTTACCATGGTCCTCGCATCTACGAAGCCAAGGTTTCCATTTCCTCTTCTTTTTCTTTATTCTATCACCTCTTACTTCCTTAATTTGTTTATTCTTTTTCTTAGGGTTTTTAATTCTGATATGATTATAATTGATTTTGTTGAGCTTCTTTGAACTGTCAAGATTCCCCCACATATCCTCGTACCATTCATTTGTTTACCTTTGATTGAAATATTCCTCGCAAGTGTTGAAACAAATGACGGCCCGTGATGTGTGTCTAGTTCCGTCTTTGAAGTTACTAATGACATTGTAGATCCAGTTTGAATTGTGTGGTTTTAGGTGAAAGACAGTTCTTTTTAGTGGATGTAGGTTATGATTAGGATTCAGGAGTAAAATTATCAACATCTCGACCTCCACCGTCATTGCCAGTAGTGCATCTATGATTATGAGTACTTGCTAAATGTTTCAGGTCCAAAAGGCTGAAATTCGTAAAAAGGAGTGGAGATATTTTGTTCACTACCTTGTAAGTATAAAGTTTTCAACTCTTATTTGTTTATTACTTTCCTCAGTCCGCAAACAACATTATTGTAAATCAGATTTCATATTATTGTTTAAATTTGGTCTATTACTGTCAGTTTATCTTTATTGCTACTTTGGACTCAATCACCCTATGATACATGTACATTTTTATCATTTGCAGGGTTGGAACAAAAAGTAAGTAAACTTCAATCAAGCTTAGTATGCTAGAGCATACGGTATTGATCAGTTCCCCTTGTTTCGGCTTATATAACATTGTATGAAGCTTTCAGGCGGTATTAGATTGTGATCTTGTGATACTTCCACATCTATGATTGATCAAAATATATTCGCTGACTTCAACTTCTAG
>JAIUZE010040070.1:0-11204 GCA_022085475.1 Heliosperma pusillum | reverse complement strand
GAAGGAGTATCGATGATTATAAGCTTGGAAGAATATGGAGGCTAGGTTTTGGGTTTACTTGGTGAAGAAGAAGAAGTTTGAGTTGTGAGGGAGTTAGGTTATGAGGGAGTATAGGAAGGAGTAAGTGGAAAAGATGAGAAAAAGCCCAAAAACGTCTTAAGACGCAACTTACTCGGAATCTCCCGTAAAGTCCAAATACGAACTCGGAAATTCTAAATTAGACAAGGAAAAATTAATTCTAAACTAAAACTAAATTTCGCTGAAAAGTATCCATAAAATATTTTTAATATAAAAATAAGGTACATTTGCGGGTGTTACATGCACTCTGGGTCCTTTGACTCTCGTTTCATCTCCCCTTGCATATGACTTAACTTCCATCATCCCCCTTGACCTCTTGAGTCGAGTTTGTTAATAGGGTTTGATGTAAAGCGATGAATTCTTCCGCCTAATTGATTGATCTTCCGACAACTGCGACATCGTCTTTACTTCTTCTCTCTTTTGAATTAGTGAACCTTCTTGAAATGCCTTTCACTTGGTCAAGCTTGCTTCTTCAAATCGTCGGGTTCTAGGCAAATGCTCGGGAATATAGAAAAAGGGCGTCGAAACGTCACTTTCCCTACAAAACAGGTTAGAACATAGGAACTCGCCTAGAAGACGATATTAGCTCATAAAATGGCTTAACAAAGCACAAATGACATACAAAACCGAGCTAAAATGGGGGTTAAAATCATACAAATATTCACTTATCAATATCATATATTCAAAACATTAATATTTAAAGTCATTCTGTAAATTTATAAGATAAACGAACCATCAGAAATATTATAAATAAAAACGTAAGTAAGAATATCAAAACAATTCTCAGCGGGTGTCAGTCGGTCAAGGGGACCGGCTGCCGGCTAACCGGCTGGCACCTATATAACATTCGAAAATAATTAAAAGAGCAGCGTGTCCTAGCCGGGCAAAGGGACCGGCTGCCGACTACCCGGCTGGGACCAAAGACATACGACAAAATGAAGTCAAATTGAGGTGTGTCTCAGCCGGTCGGCCGGCTGAGACCAATTATATACCAAAACTTTTACGTAACACAATTAAACATCAGCCACTCCCCAGCCGGTCAGCTGACCGGCTGCCGGTCGGCCGGCTGGGGTGTATTATGCACGAAAATCATCACTTCAACACTTAAGAATATTAACCAACTTCAATTATCATCATCAATCATCAATTCTCACTATCAAATATCAACTAACAACAACTATTGTCAACAACACAATTCCTAAGATTACTAATCATATTCTAAATACGATCACTAACATAAAAAACAAATAAAACACGTAAATGAAATCGAGTAACCCTTCACCGTTACCTTTTTGCGTCTTCACTCCGCGTCGATGTCCTCTTCTATAAAGAAGTAGCACTACTACAAATACAGGCAATAACAACGCCCCATCAACAACGCATACTCACGAAAATAAAGAAAAACCGTTGTGGAATGGAGAATTATTTTTCCGCGGAATTTTATTAAACCTAATAACAACGGTATAAGTTTTTCGAACGTTGTTATTAGTTTTAACAACGGCGTGAACTAAAATAACCGTTGTAAATAAATCTACTAATAACAACAGTTTATTTTATATCCGTTGTTATTAATTTAGCGCGAAATAAGGAAAAGTAATAACAACGGGTATGAAAAGCCCGTTGGTATAATGTCTTATTAATTTGGCGCAATATTTGGCTTAAATTAATAACAACGGATATAATTTTGTTGTACGTTGTTGTTAGTTGTAACAACGGATATAACTTTTTTAACCGTTGTAAATAAGGAACCTAATAACAACGGTGACTATGAATAATAACCGTTGTCAATACTTTTAATAAAGATGAAAAAAACACACAACACTAATAATACTTTACTGCAACACAAAAACACAAACACAAAGCGATTATACTGCATCACAAAACCACAAACACTAATAATTTATTGATTTCCTGATCGTCTCTTTGTCATCATCTCCGTCTGCTATTTCTTATTAATCAGGTATTCTACTAATTTTTCTTTATTGATTTCCTGAATTTCGTTTATTTGTGAATTAGTTGCCTTATACATTGCATTTTCTGAATTAGTTGGCTTATTATTGAATTAGTTTTAATTAGTTGGATTTTCTGAATTACTTGGCTTACTATATATACTACGAATGTAGATAAATGACTCGAACTTGGATGAATGCTGCGAATATGAGTGACCCAAACTATAAGGATGGTTTAGCTGAATTTTATGAAGTCGTTGCGAACAATTTGAATGGTTCTTCTAGTATTCCATGCCCTTGTGAAAGATGTGGTAATATTAGGTATATGGCTATTCCGGACGTTAAAATTCACCTAGAAAAGTATAGTTTTAGTCGATCCTATACCCGTTGGATTTTTCATGGGGAATCATTAGAGGAAGATAATAATTTTGAAGAAGATGATCTTGAGGTATACGAAAGGATAACTGATGATCCCGAGTTTGCCGAGTATGTTGAGTTGGAAGCAGACGAGTTGAATGTTGGGTCTACAGATAATGAAGAAAAAGATGATGAATCAATTGCTTTTGAAGATGAAAACATTAATTTGGATGACCTTGACAACATGTATGAGAAGTTGTGTGAGTCTGAAGCGCCTTTATACCCTGGTTGTAAGTACACAAAGATGTCGGCTGTGGTGAAGTTGTATAATATCAAGGGGGCAAATGGGGTTAGTGACACGTGTTTCACTAGTTTCTTAGCCTTGATAAACGACATGCTTCCAGATGGTAATGTTCTTCCCGTTAAGACATATGAGGCTAAAAAACTAATTAGAGGGGTGGGTATGAAATATGAGAAAATACATGCATGTCCAAATGATTGCGTATTGTATCGAAAATTATATCAAAACTTAACCAATTGTCCGGTTTGTTTTGAGTGGCGTTATAAGGATAAGGAAGGGATCCCGGCTAAGGTGTTATGGTATTTTCCAGTGATACCAAGATTCATAAGGATGTTTGCGAATAGCAATGATTCAAAAATGTTAACTTGGCATGAAACTGGAAGAATAAATGATGGGAAGCTAAGACACCCGGCAGATGGTATGCAATGGAAATCGTTCGACGCTAAGTATCCCGAGTTTGGCATTGAACCTAGAAACTTACGTCTAGCGCTGTCCACTGATGGAATGAACCCACATGGAAACATGAGTACCCAACATAGTACTTGGCCAGTAGTGTTGGCAATATACAACTTACCTCCATATGTGTGCATGAAAAGAAAGTACTTGATGTTGTCGTTGTTAATTTCCGGCCCTAAACAACCTGGAAATAATATAGATGTCTATTTGGAACCTCTTTTAGATGATTTGCGAATTTTGTGGGATAGTGGGATAGAAGTATTTGATGCATATAGGAATGAAACTTTCAATTTGAGAGCGATGTTATTGTGTACAATAACCGACTATCCGGCTTATGGCGACCTTTCTGGGCATACGGTGCATGGGAAAGAGGCATGTCCATTGTGTGGGGAGGATATCGAGTCTGAATACTTGAAGTGTTCTCATAAGTATGTGTATTTGGGAAATAGGAGGGGCTTGGATCCTGACCATTGTTATCGCAAGCAGCAGAAAGCATTTAATGGACGTCAAGAACATCGTCAACCTCCTAGAATTTTGAGTGGGCATGAAGTTTATCAGAAAGTAAAGCATATTGAGATAAAATATGGGAAGAAGAACGGCTCTAAATTGTCTACTCGTGGGTATAAGAAAAGATCCATATTTTTTGATAAACTTCCATATTGGCCTGACCTGGAGGTCAGGCATTGCCTCGATTTCATGCACATTGAGAAAAATGTCTGTGATAATATTATCAATACCCTCCTGAATGTTCCCGGTAAAACAAAGGATAACGCCGCAGCTAGGGAAGATATGCAAATGATGGGTATTAGGCTAGAGTTGGCACCACAGAAGAGAGGTAATGGTACATTTTTACCGCCAGCAGCTTATACCCTTTCACGGAATGAGAAAAAAGAGTTTTGTGCATGCTTGAATGGAATTAAAGTGCCACATGGTTATTCGTCCAACATCAAAAGCCTTGTGTCGATGCAAGATCTAAAACTCACCGGGTTAAAGTCACATGATTGCCACACTTTGATGCAACAATTACTATCTGTGGCTATTCGCTCCATTTTACCTGAAAAGGTACGATATGCTATTACCAGATTCTGTCTCTTCTTCCAGTCCATATGCGATAAAGTCATCGATCCCGATGATGCGGATTCATTGCAGGACCTCGTTGTCACCTCTCTTTGTCATTTTGAAATGTATTTTCCACCCTCTTTCTTCACTATCATGATTCACCTGACCACTCACTTGGTTAGGGAGATTTTGTACCTTGGGCCCGTGTACTTGAGATACCAGTATCCTTTCGAAAGATTGATGAAAGTCTACAAGGACTATACATCTAATCGGTATCGTCCAGAAGGTTGTATTGCTGAACGTGCTATATTAGACGAAGCTCTTGCATATTGTTACGCTCATCTCTCCCCTGAGGAGTTAATTGGCGTTCCAAAGAATCGTCATAGTGACTGGATGACCGGAAAAGGTATTAGGGGCCGGGTTGAAAAAATTGTGTCACGTGACATGTTACATTTAGCACATACGTATGTGCTAAACAACGAAGATGAGGTGCAACCTTATATTCAACAACACAAAGGTGAGCTCAAATACGATCACCCAAACAAGAGCGAGATGTGGATTGCAAACGAGCATAAGAAGATATTTGGAGAGTGGTTTAGGAATGTTGTCTTGGAGTATAAGAATTTGTATGGTGATGACATCTCTCCTAGGTTACTACGTCTTGGGTTAGGTCCAAATGCCAGGGCCACTTTTTTCAGCGGTTTTGCTATTAATGGTTATACTTTTTACACCCGCGAGCAAGATGAGTTGAGCACAATGCAAAATAGTGGTGTGAGTTCTGAATTTGAGGCAATGCACTTTGCTACTTCAAAAGATAAAAACCCTATTTGGGGAAAATGCCTTTATTATGGTGTTATTCAAGAAATATTGGTATTAGATTACATTGATTTCACAATACCTCTGTTTCGATGTAACTGGGTTGATAACAACAACAATTGTGTTCGAAAGGATAAAATGGGATTTACATTGGTCAATTTGGATAAGGTTGGCAATAATAAGGATGATCCTTTCATAATGGCATCCCAAGCTAAACAAGTGTTCTATGTCACCGATCCTATGGATAAGAAGTGGTCTGTTGTACTATCTATAAGGAGTAGACGGGGTGCACCCGATAATGGTGGGGATAATGATCAGGATGTCGTGTTTGAGGGAATGGATCACTCTTCCACTGTATCTTATTTCGACAATGTTGACACTGATCATGATAACATTGAAAGCATCTATATGCGTGATGATCATGGTGAAGGTATTTGGGTTAACGAAGAAACTATGTCGGGCAAGAAACGTCCCCGATCCTGAGGTGGTATTGTCTTTAGTTTTTGTTAGCTTTTGTGACAACCCTCGCGAACTGCGGAAATATAAAACATACAAGCATGTGAATTATATAGCGGAAAATACGGTATTTTAAAAACCTTTATACATGCAAGATAGAAAAATAACGAGGAGTGTCAAAATATTACAAACTAAATAAAAATACCACAAGAGACGTAGTCTCTCAAAGTGTTAACAAAAGACAAAGTAATTAGCAACTAGCTAAACAACGTCTAGAGGTGTTTCATCCAGGGACAACGCCCGCTAGCTCACACCCGAACCCAAAATAGCATAAGCAAAAAGCCATCCATGCAAGCAACCTGTTCATTCATGAAAAACATGAACGCCACAATCAGCGGGGAGTAACTCCGGGTTCTCCCAGCCATATCACCTTTAACGTACATATAAGGAAATACAAAAGTAGAGCATGCATATATAAATATACATGTGAGTTACGATAAGAAAAGATAGGCAATACAAGGTATAATTATAAGATCACATGGAAATCCAATCCGAAGCCATCATGTTATTCAAAGACTCGGGGAAGACACTCTTAGGCAATCGAATACGCTCACTAGGGCTTGCATCTCACCGTTAGCGGTATAAGATTGATAAGATTGAGACTCGAAGACAAAAACCAAGTCAAGTCATGCGATTGAATCACATTAATATCCACATATTATCATCCATTCACGAACCTTAGGCAATGACGGTGTCCATCTGGCAATGACCATGAACAAATCATGAAATCACGCATTCAACCGGGACGACAAAAAGGGGGATGACAACCTCTCACGGTAAATGAAAACGCACTAGGCACCGTGTACATGGCAAGTTTGATTAACAGGGCATCCACGGGATAAACATTTCCCTGAACTCATACACGATGCACATTTCGTATATTGTAGGACTAATTTCCTTTGGTAGAACGACGATATAAATACCCGTTCCTAGTCTAAATCTGGCCAGAATCCGAAATCACATTTTCCGGTTCGGACATGCGATAAACGTTTCGATCCAAGACTCGGGTCTTTAAATAGACGCCGAGTACCCCAAATTCGGTAGATCAATTCACGAAAGAGGCGGAAAAGAGCACAAGCCTCATAACAAGCGGTACGCTACATGCAAATAACACCACCTCGCAAGTATACAACATTTGACGGCCGGGTCGAAAAACGCATAGCGTTCAACTCCCAACAACGTCGTCATATGCCCACTACACATGCAATTAAGCAGTAGGATACCTCTCCGTTCCGACATTCCAGCCTTACGAACGGGAAGGTCGCCAAGGGAATGAGAGTACAAAGCACAAGACAAAATAGTGCTCAAACCGTATCATTTGTAAAAACCGACTCAAAGTGGGACATAGCAAAAACCGTCACAAAACATGTGATACATGCGAAAGAGATAACATATATCCAAAACATGAATATTATAAGACATTTCGTAAAATTATACGATAAACTGATCATGCGAACTAATATAAATTATGAGTTTTAGAAATTAAAGGAAAAGAACACAGCCGTGTTCTAGGCCGGTCACTGGACCGGCGGCCGGTGGGCCGGCTCAGAGCACAAGGCAAAAACCAAAAATCATAGAAAACAAGGTAATGGGTTCCAGGCCGGTCAAGAGGGAGGCGGCCGGTACCCCGGCTCAGAGCACAACACTAACAAACACAAAAATCACAAGTTTGGAAACTATCAAAACAAGGGTCTACTTCAAATGGTCATAACTAGAGTTCTAGATATGGGAATGCAGAAATTCCAAGTCGAGGTGATAGCTTATCCTCTTACGGTTCCAACGAGTGGTCACAAGCCCAAAACAAGCAAGTAACGAAGGAGATATGATGATTCTACGAGAAAAGGTCGGTGCAGGAAATTCCCAGCCGGGCACTGAACCGGCAGCCGGTCCTTCGGCCAGGAACCCCATTCCACCCGAGAACAACAAACACCATTCCTATCATTTTCAATTCTCCTAATTCACTTCTAATAATTATCAACAATCAATATTCATCATCAACAATCATCAAATAACATCAATCATAATTCATAACATGATTCCTAAGCTTCTAATCGTATTCTAAATACGATTTCTAACATATAAAGCATGCAAAACACGTAAATGATACCGAGTAACCCTTCACCGTTACCTTTACGCGTCTTTAATCGATTACTAAGCTTTCCTAGTAGTCTCCACCTACAATTAGGCAATATAAGATGAATATACTTCACCTTGAGAAAGATGGATAATTTAAAAATCGAGAAAGACGGTAATTTTATTACCAACACGGATAGAGGAAGCTAAGAGGGAAAGAATAAGACGAACTTACGTGAATTCCGTCAAAGAACGAATGAGATACGGTGAATCCAAGATCGAAAATCAAAGAGGGAGGCAAGATATGAGATTTCTTAAGGAGGAAGTAATTTGGTTTGTGATTGTGTAATGATTTAGGTTAAGGAGTATGAGGGAGTATAAGTAAAGGGTGGGTCGGAAAGTCAACAAAAGTCAAAGACGGCTTAAAAGTCAAGAAAAGTCAAAGACGACTCAAAAGTCAAGAAAAGTCAAACTCGACTCAAAAGTCAAGAAAAGTCAAACTTGACTCAAAAGACAAGAAAAGTCAAACTCGACTCAAAAGTCAAGAAAAGTCAAACTCGCCTTAAGACGGGATTTTCATGGAATCTCGCAGAAATTCCAAATACGAACTCGGAAATTCTAAATTCGACTCGGAACGTAAAATTCTAAATTAAAACTTAAATTTGTTGAAAATATTTCGTAAAATTTTTCTACTAGAAAAATAGGGTACATTTTCGGGTGTTACAACTTTGGTCATTGTTGAAGATTCCCAAATTTTTTAGCTTTTGGTCATTCATTATACAGTCTCCATGTTTTGGTTTCTGCTGATAATGCTGTGTATAGTACTTATGATATTGCTGTCTTTGTTGGTTTCTGCTGATTATTATTGCAGTGTATAGTACTTATGATATTGCTGTCTCTAATTATAATTTAAAAAAAAATAAAGGAAAGCAACAACAATGGTTTACGTAAATATACCCGTTGTGGTTCGTAATAACAACGGTTATTAACCATAAACCGTTGTCATAGTGTTTACTAATTACAACGGGTAGACTACTATAACCGTAGTCATTACTCTATTACAACGGTTTGTTTATGATAACCGTTGTCAATATTTGTAGTAAGGAAACACACAACACTAATAATACGACTGTACTGCAACACAAAAACTCTATCACAAAGCGATCATTTTTCTGTCATCATCTCCCTTATTATTTTTGAATTTGTGAATTTGTGAACTATTTCTTGAATTTGGGAATGTCATTTCCTGAATGTCGTTTATTATTTTCACCAATTCAATGTCATTTATTAGCAAATTTGTTAATGTCATTTCCAGAATGTCATTCAATTCTAATTTTGCTTTATCGATTGAATAGCTTTGAATTGAATTAGTTTAATTACTTCTAAACTTAAGTAAAAAAACAAATTACCGTATCAACATTAATATTATCAAATAATAAGTTCAAACGGCGCCACATACAAATGGCGCCAAAACAACAACAAACAAATACAACCAAACAACAACAACCAAACAACCAAACAACTACAACCAAACAACAACAACAAACTAAATTGAGTCCGGGTAAATCTCCCGGATAACTGCCACCGATAGAGCATATGCATCAATCGGGTCAGCCTCGGCCAGAGCCAACCCTTCCCACTGCTCTACCTGGGTCACTTCAACGAGGTCGACCCCATTTGGCCAACGGTAACGGTCATGTTTGGAAGCCACCCATAGATATGGCCCAGGCTGGTGGTCCGTGCTCTCAATAAAATCTTTTCGTCCATGCCCGGCCTTGTCAAACATTCTTGCCAGTTTGAATGCGGACGCACGATGAGCATCCGACATCCCAAACTCGAAAACGAGTTCCCCTGTAAAGCACCTGCGATGATAATTTGGCCACATCTTCCTGATTAAGTAGCCATTTCGAATAAGCGTATCACGGAGTTTTTTGTAACTTTTACACACAACGTAGTCACCCTCAATATGAGAAGGCATGTCTTTCATGATGCAAGCATATGGTTTAGTAAAAGTTCCAGACATTTTGTATGGTTTAGCAAATATGTTATTGATTAGAGTTGGGAATTTTGTATGTGGTTGATAACCTGCTTGTATTGAGGCTGTATTTATAGAGAGTTATTTATTGGAGTTATTTATTCACATGCATGCATTGGTTCACATGAAGGCATTGATTCACATGCATGCATTGGTTCCCAAAACGACTATACATTCACAAGCATGCAGTACGTTATTGATTGAGTAAATGTGTGAATATGCAGTACGTTACATTTCCTATGTAGTCAATGCATTTACTGCAATATGCAGTAACTCTATCACAACGGTTGTGGTAACGAAAACCGTTGTGGTTAGTAATAACAACGGGTTTTTTACCTATACCCGTTGTTATTGCTCAATATTATTATTTTTAATTAAAAGATATTGCAGTCCAAACCCGTGAATAAACAACAGCAGAACCATCATTGATTAAAGCATCCATTGAACATCATCAATGGCAGCATAACCCCTCTATAAATACAGCCTCAAAACCCCTCCTTTAAATATTACATAACTACCCTAAAATTAATATCATCAATGGCAGCAGTTAATCTTCCCAACGATGAGACGACCCTAACAAAAATGATTGCAGATGAGGAGGAGGCTCTTGCCGTAGTTCCCGCTGATCATCACCCATTGATTAAAGGATCCATTGAACATCGAAGGGATTATTGGATTGAGAGGCGTGAAGCAGTCCGACTTGTCAACCAAGCGTCGTCATCATCATCGTCCTCTGGCTACCCACGTCGGCCTTATACTCGCAGGTTGGATGCCGCAAGAGATATGTTTAGCTGTACCCGTCCTACCTTATCTCCACATGCAAGACTTGTACTTGCAGGCATTGAATCTGTTATTGCAAAATACGAGGTTAATGATCCGGAAGTCATCAGTATCATCAATATTGTTCCGGATTGTTGGTGGCAGTGTGAGAAAAGCTTTTTACTCTTAAACGGAATTGTTCCGGATTATTTAACATCTTTATTTATTTGATGTCGGATGAATGTAATGTACTTTAATATAAAATCTAGGTTATTCCTAATGAAATCAATGAGAAAGAATGTTGTTTAAAGTGTTTGAATTGATGTTCAATATTTTGATGTTTGATCAATAGCGATAATCTACTATATATATATATATATATATATATATATATATATATATATATATATATAGAATTGGGATCCGGTGAGAACCACTAAGATAATGAGAACCGTGAGAACTCCGCCTTAGGAAATTTATTTTTAAAAAATAAGGACATTTTTGGGTTCGGCGTAGAATTTTATGGCTAGGTAACATACATCTTGGTCGAAAAAATATTAGTTACTAACGGAAATTGAGGTGAACTACGATTTATTTATTTTCATGCACCTAGTAGTCAGTTTCATGCATCTAACAATTTTCATGCACCTGGTGCTCAATTTAATGCATCTAGAGCTCGTTATTTTCATGCACATAGTAACTGTTTTCATTCATGTAGCAATTTTCGTGCACCTAGTGCTCGTTTTCACGCATTTAGAGTAATTTTAGTGTACAAAATGAATTTATGTACATTAAGTACATATTT
>JAIUZE010040063.1:0-10834 GCA_022085475.1 Heliosperma pusillum | reverse complement strand
ACAAGGTTATTATAAAAGGTAACTCCCGTTTCCCCGAGATCGCCCTAATTACATTCATATGTTATTAGCCTAGTGCAAGGGTAAATTTATCTTTGATTTGGGTACGCGACTAACCTCATCAAAACCTAAGCAACTCATCACAATTCTTTGGATTGTTATGTTGATAATTTTGTCTCAACTTATGTAAATTTAGATAATTCACTCTAGTTAAACACTTTTGATCACCTGCCACGCTTTTTTTTTTTGGTAACATGGCTGAATCGTGTTATCACCATTTGATTATATCCGATGAGTGGGAGAGCACCATATATTGTGCAACATAATCATAGTTTTAACAAGTGCCCGATTAAAGGTGATTTAGACACGATCACAATATTTATGTAGAAGCAGTGGACGAAGGCGACATTTGGGGGTGATCAAATGTTGGAGTAAGTGTCCTCAACAATAGTGTGATCACTTAATTAAATCTCAATAACAAGAATCCAAAGGAATGATTAACATTATAGTCAACTGGTCCACATTAATCGGTAACGATTGGCTTACTAGAGTTTGACGTTACTGTCGTATGACGGTGGTGATCAATTGATCCCTTGAGGTCACACCGAAAGGACGATTCCCTAATCAAGAATATTAATTAATTGTATAACGATAAAGATTAATTAATCCCTTAAACAGAACAAGTTTACAAGTGAGAAATATATCTTATTGTAATATGATTAAATAAGATTCAATATATATAATTGTTATATTAGAATGCTTAATGTTTATGAAACATTTGAGATAAGCATGATTGGTTGATCATAATTGCAATTAGTTGTAGATCATATCAACCAAATATGGAGAGTGACCCTATTATTAATATATATTATATAATAGATGATATATTTAATATATTATATATATATAATATATTACTTATATTAGATATATATCTATTATATATATATAGATATATATACTAGTATATATATAGGATATTATAATATTATATAGATATATATATTATATTATATCTTATATATATATATATATATATATATATAGAGTGAGCATCCGGTGAGTCCAGCTTCTTAGGTGAATATGGTCGTATGAATAAGGACCATTGGATCAAAAGATCCAACAACTCTCGTTGAGCCACGTGGACAAATTCATCCAGAAATCAAAGGAGAGTATTATAAAAGGATAGCATTGATAGAAACTTCCCACATAATCACACTTTTTTTCTCTCTCTAAAACCGTCGGTCTCTCTCTAAAGCGCGCATCAATTATTGCAGTAAATATTCAAAAAAAATCTCAACTGCGTTTCCTTACAAAACAACTACAATAATCAAGTGATTGTTTCTTTAAAATCAAGTTGATATCTTCAGTAAATCTACTCTAGTTCTTCAAATACTTCCGAACAACATCCGATTTCTCAAATAATGAAGAGGTATCAATCGATCTCTTTTTTCGTTATACTTTTCCAAATTTTCGTTTTACAGCATATTGTTGTTGTTGTTGTAAATTTTTTTATTATAACCATTGATTCGAAGAAATTTTTAATTGATTTAAGGTTAATATTTTGCATGTTGTTGCTGCTAAAAAATATTAGGTTTAATTTGAATGTTTATGTTGTTGATGTTCAATTATTAATTGATGAAATCAATTCTCGTTTTTGTTTTCTTAGAAATCGAGAAATTATCCTTTTTCTAGGTTTTACCTAAAAATTAGATTTAATGATTTGTAATAACTGCTAACTTAATGTTTGAATTTGTGTTGCGTGCTATTGATTTCCGTGTTCTTCGTGTTTACAGATTTTAGCCAAAAATATGTTGTTACTAATATTAATAAATAAGAAACTGAGTATTTTCTGCAACTTTTTTAGCACCATAGTTTTCAAAGAGTAGCAATGTTACTGTAAACAAAGTAACAAATTTTCTGCAACAAAAGGGAGTAACAATGTTACGATAACGATGGTACTCTAATTCTGTTTCATTGAACTTGTTACTGTTATACTGTATATATTTCATCTACTAAATAGTATTCGACGATGCTGTTATTGTTATACTGTAGCTATTACTGTTATGCTGTTACTGTTCATTTGATGTTGGTTTTAAAAACCATTGTCAGGAAAGGAGAGTTGCTGGAGGAATCAGCTATTCCAAAGAAGACCAAGAAGCCACCATCAGACAACACACCAACCAAGAAGGCACAGACAGAGAAAATGCCAAAGGCAACAACAGAGAAGCCGGTGATAGAGTCTAAGGAGGCTGCTACAAAGAAGGCACCTTCTGAAAAGGCATCTAAGGCACCTAAGGCAACACAAACACCTACAAAGAAGGTGTTGCCTACAGAAAAGGTTCAGACAAAGAAGGCATCTAAGCTACCGGCAAAAAAAACCGAGAAGGCTGTAAAGGCGTCAACACTCCAAACTAATAATGCACAAGAAACAGGAGAAAAAAAGGTTCACAAGCCTCTGAAGGAAAAGGCACTGAAGGTGCCAGCAGAAAAGGCACCAAAGGAGCCTGTGCCAAAGCTGTCACGAGAAAAATTGCATATGTTGCCTAAACCAACAAAGGTTTCAACCGACAAGGAAGCAATTGGCAAAACAGCAAAGCTGCCATCAAATGTTACTGTAACAAAAGACGTCATACTCTTGAAAACAGCTGCAAAGAAGATGCCCACCGAAAAAACGCCAATAAAACAAACTGAAAAGAAAAAAAGTGACCAACAACAGACCAGAAAGGCACTGAAGACTTCTCCGTAGACACATGAGAAAAAGGTTGTAACCACACCAGTGAAGAAGGTTGAACCGAGTAAGGTGGCGTCAGTGAAGAAGATGTTAGCGCCAAAGAAGACAATATCAAAAACAGCTGAAAAGGAAACAACTGAGGTGAAGAAGGCAGTGCCAAAAGGAGGCAAGAAGGTTACTACTGCAAAGCCAATACCAACAAAGGTTCTGTAAAAAAAAAGAAGGTAACAGAGACAAAGAAAAAAAACGACAGCAGCAAAAAAAGAGACCCAGAAATAAGGTAACGATATCGGACAATGAAAAAGATGAGGATTATGAGGAGTCTGATGAGTTAGGCAGTGAATCTAAAATGACGATTAAGAAGGCGAAGACATAAAAAGGATTGATGCTGGTGAAGTCTGTGAAGGAAATTAAAGTAGAAAAAGATGAAGTTATCTCCAAAAAGTATGTAACTATGTTAAACCAACGTTGAATATATTGCCCTGCAAAAATTGTCACAAAGTATCTCTTTTACCGTAACGGTGTTACTGTTTTGTTCCAACATGTTTAGACTAGCGTGAAATATATTGTTAAAAATATTATGTTTAAAGTATCAATGTCCCTGTAACGTTGGGACAGTAACCTTGTGACAATAAGTTTATTACTGTTACATTCTTACTGCTGTTTTGTTGGAGAAACATTGTTATTTTAATCTTATATCGTGCTAATATAGAATTTTTATGACTGGCCGGATAAATACAATAACAGATGCAGGGCTCAGTCATTAGTCGATGTTATGGCAAAGCTTTCTGGACAACAAAAGAGGGTTGTTCGAGAAATTGGGTTTGGGGGACTACTGCATATGGAGATAACAGTAGTGCCGAAAGGCCTAATTGACCTCCTTATTGAGGCTTTTGATGATGAAAGCTACAAGGTCAAAGTTTCTGATACAAAGGAGTTTGTCCTCTCACACTTTGACGTGCACGACATGTTTAAACTTCCGATTGAGGGTAATGATGTAGAGCTGACCACGACTGGTCGCTCGGCGTTGACTGAGGATACTATTTTAAAACAGAAATGGAGAAAGAAGTTCAACATCAATGGTAATGAGAACATACCACTTAATATGGTGTCAAAGTGGTTTACGGATAATAAGGGTGCTTGTGGTGATGAGTTCAAGCAGGTGTTTGTTCTGTATGCACTATCTACATTTTTATCACCGACCCCAAAATATTCTGTTGATTTCAAGTTGTTGAAGGCGGTGGAAGATGTTAAGAAGATCAAACAATATAATTGGTCCAAGTATGTCATGGAAAAGTTAGCTGAGGGTATTCGAGCGTTGAAGAAGGGAGGGAAAAATCTATGTGGGTGTATCGTAGTGCTCATTATTGCCTACCTTCACCGGTTTGAGTTCAATGGTGAAATCCAGCCTACCGAGTTACCTCTGATCAAACACTGGTCAGATACAAAGCTTTTAAAAAGAGTGAACGAAGAGGCAAGGCTCGGTTATCTAGGGGACGGTGACATGACAGAAACAGACTACCCAATCTGTGAACACTCTGGATTGCCTTTTGAAGGTATAAAAGACTATTTACTGATACTGGTGTCACAGTTACTAATACTATTGCAGTAACATTATTACAGTAACGTTATTACTGTATCTTTGTAACAACATTAATATGTTGCTGAATTTCAAAAATGCAGATCCTGAGCAGTGTGAGGAGGACAAAGCTGAGGTTTTTTGTCATAAAGATGATGAGGGAAGGGATTGCATATTGATGGAAAAGTTTCCTGGCATTGAAACAGATGACGAGTTGAAGCAAAAAGCTCTTGATGTGAGTGCTTTTTCGTAATTAATTTCTGCAACCTTGTTATTATATTTGAATTTGATTTCTAATTTTTTTTCTGTTGTGTATCTGCTTAGGACACACATTTGATGCTGCTTATGATTAAAAGGGATTCAGACCTTGTTCACCAGTCAATTCTGCAACGATTGGCAGTGTTCGAATCAAAGAAGGCCGGGAAGTCAGTGATTAAGCCTATCTACCGTAGTTATACAGATGACGTGGTCAGAAAGGCTGAAGCATTGAAGAGGAGAGCCAATGACTCTCCAGTATTTACAAGTTCAAAAAGCAGTAAAAAGTTGAAAGCATTTCCAAGCCCAAAAATTCAGAAAACTACTGCTGTTGGAGACTCGGAAATGTCCAACTCCATTGTTTCTGAGGTCTTAGAAGACTTAAAAAGCAATAAATATCATCATTTTGCAGTGGAGGATGAAATCAAAGATGATGACAATGCCGAGGACAAGATTGATGAAAGTACAGAAGATGAGGGGGGTGGCGAGGAAAACAATGATGACAATGATGACGATGAGTGAAAGGGATGCTGATGAAGAGGCTGATGAAGACGAGGCTGATAAAGAGGCTGATGAAGACGAAGAGGATGATAGAGACCAGGCTAATGAAGAAGTGGATATCAATGAAGAGGATGAGGGTGAAGGGGAAGGGGAAGGGGAGGAAGAGGAGGGTGACGAAGAGGAGGTAAATGATGATGAGGAGGCTGATGATGGCGAAACTAAGAAGGGGAATGATGATGATGAATCTGATAAAGAAGAAACAGGTGACGGTGATGAAGATGACAGTGATGGTGCTGATGAAGATGGGAGTGCTGGTGCTGATGAAGATGGTGATGAAGATGGAAGTGCTAATGGTGATGAAGAAGAAACAAGTGAGGGTGGTGAAAATTCTACTGGCGAGGTAGATGAAAAAGCAACAGGTAAAGGCAAATTAGTAACATTGTTACTGTATTGATATTACACTTAGATATGATCATTATTGATATTCAATTATTGTTGATATAGATGAAATGGAATATGATGACGAGGAAGAAGAAAGACGTGGAGGTGATGACAAAGAACCCGGTGATGATAAACCGACGGGTAAACGAGAAGAGGAAGACGCTGATGATAAAGACGAAAAAGTGGAGGGCACTGGTGATGCCAAAGAAGAAGAACAAGGTGAGAACGAAGGAGGAAGCTGATGATAAAAATGAGGAAGATGCTTCGACTGAGGGCAATGAGGAAAACAATGTTACAGTGGAAGAAGAAAATGTGGATGAGAAAATCGGTGAGGAAGACGTAAAATCCGGGGATGGGGATGTTGAGACTGCTGAAGATGCTACCAGTCAGGGCAGTCAGGTTGGAAATGAAGATGATGATGACGATGAAGTTGATATAGTTGACGACAGTGGTGAAGTTGACTATGTTGACGATGGTAGTAGCGAGGTCTTGTTGCCCAATTCTGAGGAGCTAACAGGTGACAGGTACTTGTTACATTCAGATTCAACTGAAGAGTGGATGCGCATAATGGATCCCTGTTATGGCTGCATGTTTGATTGTGGTGAACCTACATTGGATCTAATACTCGTGTCCAGCACTATGATTGAGCATGAGCAGTTGATGGAGCCTGTGCTTTCCTTAAGGAAGGAAATAATTGATTATTGTTTCCTTCACGATGATGAGGACCTGGAAAAGTTGTAAGTTGTCTGTTTATTTAGTTACAGCGCAAGGCTTTATTGAATATGTTACAGTATTAAATTTACTTTTGTTTTTAAGGAGTTTTTACGCTACATTGATGATGTTTTAACATTACTGTAACATCGTTACTCTTTAAAAAGATTTTGATGAATAATCTTCCAATTTATATAACAGGCAAAGGCTGGCTACCTATGGATTAAATAACTTCTTATCAAGGGAAGATATAATGTCATTAGCTCCTTCTAATCTTATAGTTACACACGTGATTGAATGTTGGTCAGTCATGCTAAATGAAATGACATTTCAGAAGTTAGCAAGTGATACACCTTCCAGGATATTCTTGGGCCTGAACCATGCCGTAAGTTATTACAAACAACTCTGGTAAAATTGAATTTATTGATGCTTACTTTAATGTGTGCATCTATTTTTTTTAGAGACCCTTGGAGAGTTTACTTGCTCCAAAAGATGTTAGTCTGAGATATTTGCAAGAAGAAGTTTTGGAGTCCTTCAAACACTGGAGCAAAATGTGCATGAATCCCCTCCATTTTGACAGTGAAATGGTAACAGTGTTACAAATACTATTTTTTTCTTTTCTCAGTCTGAAAAGAGTATGAAACTGTTTATCTAATACATGTCTTTGCAGATCTTCATTCCTCTCATCCTTGAGAAGCACTTTTTTTGTGCTTGTATAAATTTCATTTCAAAGAAGGTTGATTATCTCGACAACAAACAGTACTATGCCAGGTCGCGAAAAGTAAAGATGGCAAGGATAGCTGTAAGTCTCCTCTACTTTTATACTAATTATTGACTTAAATGATTTAAACAGTCACTACAGTAACGATGTTACTTTTTTATGTTAGACAAATATTATGGGCAAGTTTTTGATCCAGCTTGGTATTGAAAAAGGTTCTGAAGTGGAAAGTTACCCAATTCAGAACGTCAAGTTCAAATGGCAGAACAATGACTATAACGTGGACTGCGGCTGCTTCATGATGTTGCACATGATGTTCTACACGGGGACAGTCTTTGATTGTGGCCTGAATGACGCACAACAAAGAATACTGTACCGTGCTGAAATATGTGCGACACTGGTCCTTAGTGACTTGAACGAATCGCGGGATGACGTTCTCACTAAAATTTTAGAATTCAACAAAACAAGGGGGGAGTTAAAGGAAAAACTGCTGCACCAAAGGAAGGAGGAAGAGGTGATGTTGTTGGCTCTAGAGACAGTTGAAGCAGCAGTTATGTTGGCAAAGGAGGAACGTGGTGAGAAGGAGATTCATTCATGTATCAAGGGGGTGAGGAAGAAGTCGGTTGCTCATAAACCGTCGAAAAAGAAGGTTACTTTTAAATTACCTGAAGTAGGCGAGGAGGTAAAAATGAAATCCCTTGATGATGCTGATATGGGATGTTCTCTAGACTGTGGTCCTACTGACAATGACTTATTCCTAGTGTCTGAATTTATGAGAATAAATCAGACACTATTGTCGACCACATCTAATCTCAGAAGGGAGGTACTTGATTATGCATTCATCAATGATGACTATCCGGAGAAAAGGTATCAAGTATTTTTTAATTGTGGACTATTACTTTAGCTTAAAATCCACCAGTTGCAATGTTGTTACTGTAACACTGGTACTGTTACACTGTGACGGTAACCCTTTTGACTGTGTAGAATATTGACTTATCTCGTCTATGCTGTAACAGTGAAACCCTCGCTGTCTTTAGAGGAACAATGAAGTTAACAAGAGAAGATCTCCTCTCGGTACTGCCAAAATTTCATACAAAGGAGATTGTGGTAGAATGTTGGTCTCTCCTCTTAAATCAAATTAAGTACAGCAAAAAACACCCGGCTCAAAATCAACGAGGGTGCCAAAGTGATTCTCATATCGCTTAAAAAATGAATTGGCGCTCTCAGATCTCTGTGTTGTTCGTAATATGCAGCCCATCAGAATATCACGATGGTAGGCAGGGATCCAATGATGTCGTTCGTCGAACATGGTTTTAAGCCATTTGTTGTCTTGCAAATTGAAATCTGAAATAAGAAGGTGCCATTTCTCCTCAAACTCTGACGGGTCCAAATCAGAGTCCCACACCACAGAATTGAAGCGGGACAAGAAGTCAGTGTCTTTGCAAAGAGCTGAACCCACCTTGTCTGTGACCTTTTCAGTTATATGCCACATACAGTAACGATGGCGAGCGTTTTTGAAAACTGCAGGGACAACATTTTTTATTCCAAGACACTGATCAGTGATAATGAATTGGGGCTCCTTGTGACCCATTGCATTCATAAAATGCTGAAAAGTCCATGTGAAGGAATCTTCACTTTCATCTGTCAGCAAACATGCACCAAAGAAGATTGATTTTCTGTGGTGATCAACTCCGGTGAATGGTGTAAACACCATGGAATACTTATTTGTGCCGTAGGTGGGATCAAAACTAACGGCATCCCCAAATCGTGAGTAGTTCCGCACTGCAATTGAATCAGCCCAAAAAACCCTTGACATGCAGTTTGATGCATCAGCTTGATATGCAAAGTAAAATCCTTTTCCAGTGGCTTGTAGCTTTTGAAGACGAGAAAGGAAGAGATCAGCATCTCTTTGCCCTATATAGCATTTGATGTCTCGCTGGAAGTTTTTGAAATCAGTCACGGTAACACCGATATTTTCGTACCCCTTCGCAAACTCTTTACACATTGCAAAAGTCTTGGCAGCCCCAATATTCAGTTTTGAATTGTCCAGAATAAGTTGCTTCTGGAATATGTCAAGTGATCTTGAAAGCTTTTCCAGATCTCGATTAGAAACGGAGGTCAGCCGATGATTATGACATTGACGAAACTCGTCAATTATAGCAGGACCCGTAAGCCCAGCAACAAGTGCAAATCTTAAAGCTGCTTTGCAGCCAATCCTAGTAGTCTTGACTTTCCGTTTAACAGACTCACCATTACTGTCGTCATTGACAGTGTCATAACGTAGCCTTTGTTTATTTCCCCTGAACCCTTGACGATTGCAGACAATGAATTTCTGGTATGTTGTACCACCTCTAATAGTTTTGGCAGTGTACAGCCTAGGGGTAAATCCACATGCCCGAGCATAAACATTATAGAACTCTATACCTGCCTCAAGTGAGGGGAAGATTGTACCAACTGTTGGAGTGAACTTACTCTCAACTACTCTAATCCATTGCTCGCTTCCCTTAGGAGTATGAGGGAGAACAAGTTGATTATCTGATTGGGCAGTGTGAGCGTGTTGTATGATTGGTGTCAAATGGACTGTATTGACACTGGTGGACTCTGTAAGGCAAAAGGGAAAATAAAAGATTATTGTCCATGTAAAAACGCAAAAGGTGTGAAAATAGAACAACAAATAACTGATAATACAGCGGTGTTGGTATAGTAACAATGGTACAGTAACACTGGGACAGTAAGGCAATATGTTGCGCAAGTGAAAACATTATAGGCAGCAGTGTTTTACGGCTACAACGATACGGTAACAGTATGGTACTGAACTGGTAGACATAATACAGTAGCAATGTTACTATTAAAGGCGAAAAAAGAAACAGGATACAGATGGCACGAAAGCGGAAGTGTAAAGAAAATTCATATTTAGAAAGTGTTCGATAAACGTGTAACAGTGTGATGTGAAAAGCAACAAACTGGGAATTCGCTTGAACAAAACCGTGATAAAATTGAAAAGCAAAGTAACGACAATTAAGAAACGTCCTAAACTGCGAAATCATGACAGTGATCATTTAAAAAGAAACTAACAGAAAATCAAGAAATTGAAAATAAGAGCGGAAGGAAGTGAGGAAGGAATATACCTGTAGGTAAGGGGAATTCGCTATAATTTGTCGCCATTGTAGTAATGAAGAAATTAAAAACAGTAAATATGAAAGCAAGATCAAATAGGACGGAAATAAGGAGCGGAAATTGACATGCAAAACGAGGAAACAAAAAGTCGTGCAAAATTGAAAATTGAATTGAGAGTCAAATGCTGATAAATTTGCGATTGAATTAATTTGTGGAAATTGCTGATGATTGAAGAAGAAAATGAATGAATCTGAAATTGAATTAGTGAGGTTTAATTTGCAGGAGCAGAAGAACTGATGAAGTCGTATAACAGAGCAGAAGGAGAGCTAGAGAGATGTGATTTAGAGAGAGAAAGTGAATATCAATTATGATGAACATAGCTGGTAATTGAGGTATTTATATGAAAGTTATATTATGGGAGATTCAATCTCAGCCACTCATTCATCATAAGATCTAATGGTCCTTATTCACGGGACGTACTCACCAAATATATGTGTACTCACCGGATGCAATTTCTATATATATATATATATATATATATATATATATATATATATATATATATATATATATATAGAGAAAGGATCAAGAGAGTCCAACTCAAAAGAGTGAGTCCATGAGTCCTCATCCAAGCCCTTGAATCAAATAGATGAGGGGCTAGGATTAAAACAAAATGGATGGTCAAGATTGTGAGACACACACAATCCAATCTCTTCAAACCCTACTACATATACCATTTCTTCACCAAATTTTCTCATTTTCACATTTCCACTTATCTTTC
>JAIUZE010040060.1:0-10094 GCA_022085475.1 Heliosperma pusillum | reverse complement strand
ATCATAGATCAGATGGTCTAGCAGGCGTTTTAGGCGATTTACTAGGTCTTAATCTACCATGTCATGCTTTGTCTATTCAATTCACGTATCTCTACTTGGAAAAGAATTCCATTTTAGTCGATGATTTCCGGCCAGAAGTCTTTAACTATCGTTACGATCCAAACATGCATAGACACAACGTTTTAAAGGCACAATTTCTTTTATACAATTAACATCTTTTAATCAATCTAACATGGCTACCCTACACCCTAGAAAGGTGACTACTTACTCATGATATTGTCTAAGTCTAAAATGATATTAACAATGAAAACTAGGATAGACATGTTTATTTGATTATAAGACTCTATATGTTGCGATAATAACGACGCTAATTGACAATCTAGGAAAGGAAATGACGATTATAACAACATGGAAATGAATCTAAATGATATGAATAGAAAATAACAATCAAATAGAAAAAAATAAAGGATAATAAACAAAGGATAAATTAGGAATGCCTATATGACGATCAATGACGATAATGATAACAATAATAGAAAATCCTTGCACATAATAATCGATCCTTGAATTACAACACTTGAACCCAACAAAGTAGATTACAAAGATTGAAATTCCTATTAATATAAGCTAAAGTTTTGATGTGAAATGGCCAGAAATAAACTAAGAACTAAAGACTAAAGAAGAAGAAAATGAGAGAAGGGAGGCTAATTCCCCCTCCTCCTAATCTAAGGAGAATTGTAAGAAGAGAAGAGAAGATGATTGTAAGATGGATGAGATTATTTGAGAAGAGGGGCTAGAGCATCTATATATAGCATTAGGGTTTCGTGGAGAAGAGGTTGGGCATTAAACACATAGGACAAAAGTAAGAAGTTGTAGCCGTCATGCTCGGATCAGCACACATCCCCGATCGGGTACACACTTTCCCGATCGGGTAAGTGGGCATCTAGAAGTATTTGACTGACGTTTCATCTTCCTTCGCTTTGACTTAACTTCCATCATCCCCCTTGACCTCTCCAATCGAGGTTGTTGATGGGGTTTGATGCAAGGCGATGAATTCTTCCGCCTAAATGATTGATCTTCCGACAACTACGAAACTGCCTTTGCTTCTTCTCTCTTTCGAATTGGTGAACTTTCTTGAAATGCCTTTGACATGGTCAAGCTTGCATCTTCAAATCGTCGGGTTCTATGCAAATGCTCGGGAATATAGAAAAAGGGCGTAGAAACGTCACTTTCCCTACAAAACAGGTTAGAACATAGGAATTCGCCTAGAAGACGATATTAGCTCATAAAGTGGCTTAACAAAGCACAAATGACATACAAAACCGAGCTAAATTGGGGGTTAAAACCATACAAATATTCATTTATCAGTGAATGAACCCAAGACACTTCTAATTTGCCAAGACTTGCTTCTTCCAGTCTCGTGCTACAAGATAATCGCTTAGTTTGATAGGAAATTGCGCAAAAACGTCTTTTTACCTACAAAACTCAATTGGACACATAAAATGCCTAGAGAACGATATTATCTCAAATAATCACCTAAGAAGGTGCAAAAGACATATAAAACTGAGCTAAAACAAAGGATAAAATCATGCACAAATAGCACACTGTTAGGTTCAAATACCTACTCTTAAGACCTTTCTTAAGTAATACTAATGAACATTTTAATTAGCTTGACAGATCTAGCTACATGCAAACTATATAAACCGAAATAGAGAAAGAAAAAGTTCCTCACATTGATTACTATTCAAATATGGGCACAAGTACAAGACTCCTTCTTTTACTTGTTCTTGAGCTAGATGATATAGGATGAATTTCCAAAAGCTCCAAGAGTAGGAACCCTCCTATAAGCTGCACCTAGACTTACCCTTAGATCACTCAATTATTGATTTACTAGTACAATAGTTAAGTACCCTTAAAAACAAGTATGACACTCGAAATTTCTACCTTAGAAATGTCGAGTTGAAGCTACAAAACACAAGTTCTATGAAACTTCTTAGAAATAGAAAATCAAATAATCTATATACAAATTCGAAAACCAACTACTTTGGTCCCTTGAACTTCATATGCACGCCTCCCAAGGATACCGTCTTTTTTGCAACGACTTTCCAAATGGCACCGTCTTTAGGAAACGCCAGGATTAGAAATGATATAATAAAATTATAAGGCTTTTCTAAAATAAAATAATAAAATAAAAGTGATACGAGATGACATTAAATTACAACCGAATAAATATTCCCATACATATCGGGTAATATCGATTAAAAACTATGGCCATACTAAGACAAATTACAAAATTCAAAATTTAAATAAATCAAAATCACATAAATTCATTTAAAATGCAGCATAATTATATGTAAACTCATGCAACATTAATGTGCCAAATCGCCCTAAGAACCTTATATCGTATATAAAGCCGGTTTTATGGAAATACGTGATAATAACCAATCAAAATCCCAAATTAATACTTAAATCAAATTTAAGTCCAAGTTAATTACCCTTATTGTTTTAGGACTCAAAAATTAGTCTCCACTAGTTATTTGACGATAATTCAACTCGGTTTTGCATTATTGCTCGGTTTTGACCCTTCTTAACATAACTTTTATGTAATAATTCCAAATTAAATTACAATAATTTATAAATTTGAAAATTAAAATTTTGAGTATTCTAGAACAACTCCAGGAACATCTTCATGTCAAAATTTTGGTCAAAACTTTTCGAATCATTTTAGAGAAAAATGTAGTTGTTATTAATTGATTTTATCAAATAAAATACTAAAATCATACGAAAAATAATTTAATTAATTTTGAACCTATACATCTGATATGTAAAATATTTATGCAATATATGAAAATTTTCTCATGCCAAAAATTAATTTTAGCTATTTATGCCAAAATAATCACTATTTATGCCTTTTTACTATTAAATATCATAAATGATGCAAATAAATCATATTTATCTCACATTCTTCAGAAAGTAGGTAAAATATGCATGTGTTATCATACTAGACTTTCATGGCCATAATCGAAGTTTAAAGATTTTTAGTTATAAAATGTTCATTTTAATCATTAAAAGTTGTTTATTTAACTAAAAAATCATTAAATAAAGCAATAATCTTCCATAAATCATCAAAATGACCTATAACCATTATAGGACCAGGAGGTATAACATGCTTAAAAATTTCGTGACTTTATCATATACATCACTAAATTTCTAGTTTTATTTTGTTACTTTAACTCGTAAAAACTTTGACAAACCGATTGCATGCAACATCCTATGCTCTGATACCAATTGTTAGGTTCAAATACCTACACTTAAGATATTTTTTAAGTAATTCTAATTAAAATTTTAATTAGATTGAAAGATCTAGTTACATGGAAACTATATAAACCGAAATAGAGGAAGAAAAAGTTCCTCACATTGATTATTATTCGAGTATGGGCACAAGTACAAGACTCCTTCTTTTACTTGTTCTTGAGCTAGATGATATAGAATGAATTTCCAAAGGCTCCAAGAGTAGGAACCCTCCTATATGCTGTACCTAGACTTACCCTTAGATCACTCAACTATTGATTTACAAGTACAATAGTTAAGTACCCTTAAAAACAAGTATGACACTCGAAATTTCTACCTTAGAAATGTCGAGTTGAAGCTACAAAACACAAGTTCTATGAAACTTCTAAAGTTTGTAAGTATGTTATTATTATTTCTAGTGAGATGTAGTATGTATTTTATATGAGATTGAGTAGTATATAAAAGGAGAAAATGATCTCCCTCTTATGCACACCAAAACCGGCACCTCCCTTGGGAAGCGAGGGCATGCCATTTCCTTATTGCCTTATCAAGACTCTAGGTTGGCTATAGGTATTTAGGCTAGTGATGATTATGCCTAATCTAGATTAGAACAACATTAAAGCCTAAACACTACCCTACACTTAAGCAAAACCGGTTTTGATGTGTAACATGACTTTATTTTACATTTTGTGATTTTGTCATTTGTCACAAATGTGACATGTGACGTGTGACATGTGACATGTGACATGTGACATGTGACATGTGACATGTTATCTTATAATATAAATATGTATTTAACTAATTAAAATACAATTTCATGTCAAATAAATTAAACTTAACATTTTAAGTAATAATTTTTAATCACATATACATAAAACGGGTCATCTGATATTTAGTTGACATGATCTACAACTAATTGTAATTATGATCAACCAATCATGCATATCTCAAATGTTTCATAAACATTAAGCATTCTAATATAACAATTATATTATTGAATGTTATTTAATCGTATTACAATAAGATATATTTCTCAATTTTAAACTTGTTCTGTTTATGGGATTAATTAATCTGTATCTATATACAACTAATTAACTTTCTTGATTAGGGGATCGTCCTTTCGATGTGACCTCAAGGGATCAACTGATCACCACCCTCATACGACAGTAATGTCAAACTCTAGTAAGCCAATCATTACCGATTAATGTTGATCAGTTGACTATAATGTTCATCATCCCTTTGTATTCTTGTTAATGAGATTTAATTAAGTGATCGCACTACTGTTGAGGACACTCACTTCAACAATCTCCCACTTGTTCGCAACAAGTGTGAGTCACCAATTCCGTTGTTCTATTTTAGATCTCCCACTCAATGCAAGGTGTCTTGGAGGTCGTACTTGCACGTGATCATATCTAGAGTGGTTTCCTCGATCTGGAGAGTAATTGTCTGACCGAAATTATCTACTCTATTAGATACCTTCCGTGCGTGGCCACGCATTTCCAGCTTACTACTCCTCGAGTGGCCTTGACATATTTGTTAACTCTGACAAGGGGTTGAATAATTCCTTTTGCACTATTCCCTTCGTACACTTACAGTCCTTCATGACCCAATAGTTGCTCATTCACCCCTTTACTGAATGACTTGGGGACAAAATCAAAGTCAATCAGAAACTATGCCGACTTGGGCGAATAGTCTCTAGTATAAATAATTGACTCAAAAAGAATACTATAGTCGCTCTCGCCATGACCAGGCTTTATGAATTGCAAGAACTCTATAAGCGGTCACAGCCCGACAGAGTGTCCCATACAGTCTGTCTATGTGATCGACCAGTCATCTCATATGACTCTATACCACTTGAACTTGCCATCAATTGCATCACACTCCAGTCACATTGAGACGTCACCTCATGTAAACAACTAGTGGCCAAGGCTATGTTAATTCAGTTTACTTTAATAGGGTTAAAAGTTGTCACTAGAACCTCTATAGATATAACAAAGAACAATAATGAGTTTTAAAAACTGAAACGATAAATGTGATTATCACATATGAACAATCAACACAATGATATTGCTTCATATCATATAATCTAAAGTATACAAGCTCCATGACACTTGTAACACCCGCAAATGTACCCTCTTTTTATAGTGAGCCACGGACTTATGTGAGCCACGGACTCCACGACCTATATTAATATTACTTGGTGGGTTAACTCTTTAACCGATTCTACAATTAGAATTCTTGGTCGATGAAATACTTTATTGTCATCTTTAGCCTAGAACACATGGGCCACGGACCCTAATCTTTCCGTTGAGTTCAACCAAATTTCGATGCAATAACGATTTATTGCCCTATTTACCCAACGTAATAAGTTTAGCACCTTGGTGAGCCGAACCTACTTCCTTACGAAATTGGGATTCATGGGTTCTACTTTTTGGTAAGGCTTTATATCATTTAATAAAATAGAGGTCAAGTAAATTTATATTATCTATCTCCTTTTAAGTGAATTAAATATGTCAACTATCGATAATTATTATTGACGCGGTCGATTTACTCGATAAAATGCATGTGTTGTTTATATGGCGATTTGCCATGCATGTAACATATAAATAAAATGCAAGCATAAAATAAATTCCTAGTATGCCCTTCTTAGAAATAGAAAATCAAATAATCTATTTACAAATTCGAAAACCAACTCCTTTGGTTCCTTGAACTTCATATGCACGCCTCCCAAGAATACCGTGTCTTTGTGAACGCCTTTCCAAATGGCACCGTCTGTAAGAAACGCCGGGATTACAAAAGATATAATTAAATTACAAGGCTTTTCTAAAATGAAATAATAAAATAAAAGTGATACGAGATCACATTAAGTTAAAACCGAATCAATATTTCCATACATATCGGGTAATATCGATTAAAAACTAAGGCCATACTAAGACAAATTACATAATTCAAAAATTACATAAATCAAAATGACATTCATTCATTCAAAATGCAGCATAATTATATGTAAACTCATGCAACATTATTTTGCCAAATCGCTCTAATAACCTTATATCGTATATAAACCCTGTTTTATGGAAATACGTGATAATAACCAATAAAAATCACAAATTAATACTTAAATCAAATTTAAGTCCAAGTTAATTACCCTAAATATTTAGGACTCAAAAATTAGTCTCCACTAATTATTTTTCGATAATTCAACTCGGTTTTGCATTATTGCACGGTTTTGACCCTTATTAACATAACTTTTATGTAATAATTCCAAATTAAATTACAACAATTTGAAAATTTGAAAATTAAAATTTTGAATATTGTGGAACAATTTAAGGAACATCTTCATGTCAAAATTTTGCTCAAAACTTTTGGAATCGTTTTAGAGAAAAATGTAGTTGCTATTAATTAATTTTATAAAATAAAATACTAAAATCACACGAAACTCAATATAATTAATTTTAAACTTAAAAATCTGATATTTAAAATATTTATGCAACATATGATAATTTTCTCATGCCAAAAATTCAATTTAGCTATTTATGCCAAAAATAATCACTATTTATGTCTTTTTAACTATTAAAAATCATAAATCATGCAAAATAAATCATATTTATCACACATTTTTCATAAAATAAGTAAAATATGCATGTGATATCATACTAAAATTTCATGGCCATATTCGAAGTTTAACTATATTTACTCATAAAATGTTCATTTTACTCATTAAAATGTGTTTATTTAACCAAAAAATCATTAAATAAAGCAATAATCTTCCATAAATCATCAAAATGACATATACTCATTATAGGACCAGAAGGTATAACATGCTTAAAAATTTCGTGACTTTATCTTTTAAATCACTAAATTTCTAGTTTTATTTTGTTACTTTAACTCGTAAGAACTTTGTAAAACTGATTGCATGCCACATCATATGCTCTGATACCAATTGTTAGGTTCCAATACCTACACTTAAGATATTTCTTAAGTAATACTAAGTAACATTTTAATTAGCTTGATAGATCTAGTTACATGCAAACTATATAAACCGAAATAGAGAAAGATAAAGTTCCTCACATAGATTAGTATTCGAGTACGAGCACAAGTACAAGACTAGTTCTTGTACTTGTTCTTGAGGTAGATGATATAGGATGAATTTGCAAAAGCACCAAGAGTAGGAAGCCTCCTATAAGTTGCACCAAAACTTACCCTTAGATCACTCAACTATTAGTTTACTAGTACAATAGTTAGTACCCTTAAAAACAAGTATGACACTCGAAATTTCTACCTTAGAAATGTCGAGTTGAAGCTACAAAACACAAGTTCTATGAATCTTCTAAAGTTTCTAAGTATGTTATTATTATTTCTAGTGAGATGTAGTATGAATTTTATATGAGATTGAGTAGTATAGAAGAGGAGAAAATGATCTCCTTGTTATGCACACCAAAACCGGCACCTCCCTTGGGAAGGGAGGGCATGCCATTTCCTTATTGCCTTATCAAGACTCTAGGGTGGCTATAGGTATTTAGGCTAGGGATGATTATGCCTAATCTTGATTAGAACAACATTAAAGCCTAAAAAATACCCTACACTTAAGCAAAACCGGTTTTGATGTGTAACATGGACTCCATTTTACATTTTGTGATTTTGTCATTTGTCACACATTTGACATGTGACAGGTTATCTTATCTGATAATATAAATATGTATTTAACTAATTTATATACAATTTCATGTCAAATAAATTAAACTTAACATTTTAAGTAATAATTTATAATCACATATACATAAAACGGCTCATCTCATATTTAGTTGACATGATCTACAACTAATTGTAATTATGATCAACCAATCATGCTTATCTCAAAAGTTTCATAAACATTAAGCATTCTAATATAACAATTATATTATTGAATGTTATTTAATCGTATTACAATAAGATATATTTCTCACTTGTAAACAAGTTCTGTTTAAGGGAATAAATAATCTGTATCAATATACAATTAATTAACTTTCTTGATTAGGGAATCGTCCTTTCGGTGTGACCTCAAGGGATCAACTGATCACCACCGTCATACTACAGTAATGTCAAACTCTATGTAACAACCCGAAAAGTACCCTATTTTTCTAGTGAAAATATTTTACGAATATTTTTCAGCCTGTTTAAGTTTTAAAGTGGAATTTATTGTTTCCAGTTGAATTTTGAAATTCCGAGTTCGTATTTGGAATTTTTGAGAGATTCCATGAGAATCCCGTTTTTAAGTCAACTTTGACTTTCGTTGCCTTTTTCCGACTCGCCTTGTAATTTTGAAGACCGAAATTTTATTTAAAAAAAATAATATTTTTAATTTATTTTTATTAAGATTTATTTGGATTTATGAAAATTTAATATAATTATTTTGAATTTATTTGGAATTAAAGAATAACTTTTACGGTTTTAACCCGATCATCATTTAACTATTCCCGAGTCATCGTAAATCCCGAAACAAACCCGAAACTCGACTTTGGCATGAGTCACACGCACATGTCATCATTTTCCACTCACTTTTGGATATTTTCATTATTTTGATTAATCTAATAATAATATCTTAGATATTTATTACTTTATCGATCCGTCAACGAAAATTACGCAAACCGTTTACAAAACAGACCCGATATCACCATACTCCACACGGCTCTCCTTCCTCTCTTAGAGCTAGATATTTGTCTTTCTTTTGATTAAAATAACATAATATCTTGATATTTAATTTAATTAACTTAATATATAATTATATCTAATCAATTACCGTAATATAATTATTAAACCCGAGTCAATTTCGTAACAACAATTTCAAAACCCGACTCCATAATCCTTCTATATGTACACGGCCCATTCTCCACTTTAATCACTAACAACTTTTCATTTTACAATAAATCAAATTAAGATCTAAGTAACACTTTCTTTAATCGTTCTTCGTCGTTCTTGAGCGTTCTTCATCGTTCTTGAGCAAAATCGTCACAAAACATTCGTTACTTGTTCAAATCCGTCCTAACTTATATTTCTAGAATCTCCTCTTTGCTCTCCATCTTCAAGTACGGTTTATTTTCAATTCCGGCAAAATCGTTTTCAACACTTTAATTATGGAAAATCAAGTTTTTAATTCTAATCATGTTTTTCTTGTCATTTCTTATAATGGGAGATTTTGAAGACGAGTTTGGTGTCTCGTATATTTTAGGAGAAGATTAGAAGACGGGTTTCTTATTTTTATTTACTTCTTATTTTGGTGCTAATTGATTTTGCTAGCTAAGGTAACAATTCCGATTTACTCGACGAAATAATGTCACATATCTTTTGTTTTTGGTTCATCTTTTGTTTTAGCTCATATTATTGTTACTTATGATTTTTAGTTAGTAACATGCTAAGTAGTTGTTATTATCATGTTTTATGAATTTATAGTATGTTTGGTGTTCTTGACATATTTGTATGATTTATTTATAACCATGATTTTTGTATGATGATGGTTGAATTGGATGTTTAAAAATGGATGTTGTTAATAAAAATCATGTTAGAAATAATTGGAAATGGTTGTTGTTGGTTGGTGGTTAGAACCGTGTAGGGTGGCCGTTGGTGGGGCTGGAAAACCGACCCAAACCGGCCGGTTCAGGCCTGGTCCAGCCGGTTCAGGCCGGTCCAGCCAGGTCTGGGTTGGTCCGGGGTTTGGTCCTTGGGAGTTGTGTCGATACTTGTTTGTTTTGGTGTTGTTTTAATGGGTTTTAAATATGTTAAGCATGCGGGAAATATTAAGAAACGGTTTTTAGTAAAGTCGATCC
>JAIUZE010040054.1:3436-72955 GCA_022085475.1 Heliosperma pusillum | reverse complement strand
AGAAAACAAAAGCTATGTAACATATATCCGTCGAGTAACTCGGAATCGTTACCTTAGCTAGCAAAACAATTAGCACCAAAATAATAAGAAGTATATAAAAT
The DNA here is from genome assembly GCA_022085475.1 of Heliosperma pusillum. Classification (NCBI taxonomy): domain Eukaryota; kingdom Viridiplantae; phylum Streptophyta; class Magnoliopsida; order Caryophyllales; family Caryophyllaceae; genus Heliosperma; species Heliosperma pusillum. Next base: position 72,854 of record JAIUZE010040054.1, on the reverse strand, counting down.
AAGAACCCTTCTACTAATCTTCACCCAAAATATACGAGTCTCCAAACTCTTCTTCAAAATCTTCCCCTATAAGAAATGACAAGAAAAACATTATTAGAAGTAAAAATAGATTTTCCATAATTACAGTGTTGAAAACGATTTTGACGGAATTGAAAATAAACCGTACGTGAAGATGGGGAGCGAAGAGGAGAGTCTAGAAATATAAGTTAGGACGGATTTAATTAAGAAATGAAGATTTTATGAAGGTTTTGCTCAAGAACGATGAAGAACAATTGATGCACGACGAAGAACACGAAGAACGATTAAAGAAAGTGATATTTTGATCTTTATTTGATTTGTTGAAAAATGAAAAGTTGTTAGTGAGTGGAGTGTTGTGTGAGCCGTGTAAATATAGGCAAGAATAGATGTCGAGTTTTGAAATTGTTGTTACGTAATTGACTCAGGTTTAATAATTGTTTTACGGTAATCGATTAAATATAATTAACGATAAAGTTAATTACATCAAATATCTAGATATTATGATATTGTATTCAAAAGAAATGAAAATATCAAGGGCTATTAGAGGACAAGAGTGCCGTGTGATGTTGGGTGATATCGGGTCTGTTTTTGCTCGATTTGCGTAATTTTCGTTAACTGATCGATAAAGTTAATAAATATCTAGATATTTTGATTAGTTTAATCAAAATAATTAAAATATCTATTTGTGAGTGGAAAGCGATGACACGCGCGTGTGACTCATGCCAAAGTCGAGTTTCGATTTTGTTTCGCGCTTTACGATGAGTCGGGAATAGTTAAATGACGTTCGGTTAAAACCGTAAACGTTATTCTTTAAATTCCGAATAAATTCAAAATAATTATATTAAATTATGATAAATCTTAATAAATCTAAATAAAAATAAATCAAAAATATTATTTTTTTAAATAAAATTTCGGTCTTCAAACTTATGAGGCGAGTCGGGAAAAAGTCAACGGAAGTCAAAGTTGACTGAAAAGTCGAGAAAAGTCGAAGATGACTTAAAAGTCAAGAAAAGTTTAGAACGACTTAAAAGTCAAGAAAAGTCAATGACGACTTTCAAAAAGTCAAGAAAAGTCAAAGACGACTTAAAAGTCAAGAAAAGTCAAAGATGACTAAAAACGTTCTTTTCATGAAATCTCTCAGAAATTCCAAATACGAACGCGGAATTTCAAAATAAGACTCCGAACAAAAATTCCTATTTTAAAAACTTAAATCTGCTGAAAAGTGTTAGTAAATATTTTTACTAGAAAAATTGGTATTTTTCGGGTTGTTACAGATAAGGCCGATGGTGTAGTTTCTTTCTAGCGGAACACAAGATGGTCCTGGAGGAAAGTCCTGAATAAGTGAGTACGAGCATTAGATCCATCGGCGCTAGGTGTCCCATATTTCCTTTGACTGCTCGAAAGCTTACTTGTTCCGAGTTGTTGACTTTATAGGACGGCCTTTCGGGTTCTCATTAATAAGTGCTGGCATAACTTCCTCGTCCTCCAGATTAAAGACGTCACGCATGTTATCTGAGACCAAGCTACAGCAAGCCGGATCACTCTTTCTAGCTTCCTCGACTAACCCATCAAACTCATCGTCATCGGTTCTCGGCATTTGATCAACATTATCAAATACAAAGTCTTCCAAAAAATATGAACATCCTCAACATGGACCCTCCTACCTGTTCTACTCAAATCAACCAATTTTCATGCACAAGGTAAGTCATGAGTAGTCTCAAGCATATGTCCACACCCCTACCCTAATCCGACACCAAGACGCATACCTCTCTCAAGCTCTTCCTCCATTAACTCTATTGTCTTCGTCGACACGACCCCTAGCAACAATGAGAACAAACGACTAGTTATCCGAGGTCGGCTCCTTTAATCCTTGATCCTTTCTAATCCCTGAGTGTTTTCTTTCACGCATGTCATGCATCTTCGACCACATACTATCAAGTGTCAAATTCACATTTTTCAACCATGCCTTAAGTAGATAATGAGCCGACTCAACACGAGAATTAGACGTGTTACCGAAATGTAGGACATCGTTTTTATAACATCGCACAAACTTCTCCTTGTATTGACCCCAAGTGTTCCCAACAAAGTTTGCCAAGGGAACCCACTTCACGCGAAAACACTCCCAAGCTCTTTCAAATTGTTCCACGGTTAATGAATCGATAACCCGTATCCAACCCGACTCTGGATTATAGTAGACAAGTTCTCTATGCCACTCCATCTTGTAGTTGTTCATGGCTTTGGTATTGATGGTGAGGTGCACGTGCCACCGACACAATAAATGACTAGAAACGGGATATACCTCTTGAAGAGCGGTGATCAAACCCAACTCCCGGTCGGTAACGAAGACGGTAGAGGAAACAAACACACATGCAAGAATTTCCGACAACTTCTTCAATATCCACGTTTAGGAAGCCTCGGACTCCGTAGGGACGAGTGCACAAGAAATTAGGAACGACGCTCCGGTCGGGGTAACACCGACAATCTCAACTAGTGGATTCTTGTAGGTGTTTGTCTTGTATGTCAAATCAATGAGAACAACATAATAATAGGCTCGGAATAGATGCACGACTACGTAATGTGCCATGAATATATGAGAAATGTGTCCTGTCTCGGGATCACTATCATGCTACTGCAAATAACTCGCTTCGACGGCAAGAGCAAACATGTTTTTGTGCGGTGTTCCTTCCAACTCTAAAGTCCTGCCTCAGTTTTCTGTTCTCGTTATAAATCTAACTATTTGACGGTTGAGTTTTACGCGGCGTTCTTTTGTGAAGAGCGTTCTTTATATCTCTTGGGAGCACACCGGCCTTAACCTGTTGCTTCACATATGCTTTCTCCTCGTCGTCCAAAGCCGCAAAATGCCGATCACTGTCCTTGTAAACCACCTCGCCATGGTTGTGAAACCCTTTACCCTCGGCTATCGTCACCTTGATGAGGGTGGTTCTGCACGGTTCGGATACGGAATTTTCAACCACACTTATTTGACCTACTTCGCTTCTTGGGATCATCGATTGGAAGAGGTCTACCATACATTGAACATCGAAAGTAAGAAACCAAAAACTCATCATGTTTTCTGTTTTTTGCCCCATGATTTGCTTTAAACAAAGCAAAACCATGTTCCATTGCAATCTTCTTCGCCCAATTAAAGGCATGATCACGGGTAGCAAAATCTAATGTCGTCTCAAAGAACGGATTGTAATCAATGTTATTATTACCGACATCCTCGAACGAGTCCTGTTCAATGTAAATAGGACGTTAATTAGACATTAAATATTTAACATATATTAGTAAATCATGATCTACAAACCTAAAATGTTATTATACGGGGTTATAATAACAAAACATATCGGTACCATGGTCAGACATTAAACACAATTTCTAAACCATGGTTAGAGATGGAATTGGATGTCTAGACCATGGCCAGACATAGAATTGGATGTCCAGCCATGGCCAGACATCCATTTCAAACGTCTGACCATGGTTAGACGTTGGAAATGGTTGTCGGGCCATGCTCTGGACATCCAATTCTAAGTCTGACCATGGTATTTTTTTCCAAATTTTTTAAAATTTCTGCATTTAAATCCCAACTAACTAAAATGTAACGTAAATCAATCAACATAATTAATTATAAACAAACAATTAACGGATTTTGGAAAAAAAAAATTGACAAATTTAAGTTTTGATTAATTTGTAAACATACCGAATATTGTTCTTCCGTCATGATAATTGATTTAGTAAAACTGTTGTTGTTGTGATTTTTTTTTTTAGTTCAATTAGTTATGTTTGTTTTTTGGGAGAGTTAGAGATGAGAGAGAGACAGTTTGAGTGTAAAAGGGCAATATTGTCTTTCGTAATGAAAACGTCGTCTATATTTACCAGCCGCCTTTAGACAACAATCCCAACATTCTTACGCCATGAATTAAAATCAGAACTCACACAAAATAATTAAACGTTATCTGGTTTTAAAACGTAGCACATAAATTAAAATCAAAACACAAACAAAATAAATAAAATGCTTATTGATTCGCAACTCACGAAAATGCGAAGTCCAAGGACTCTGGTGGGAAATTTTGTAGTGTCTAAGAAGAAATAATCACTTTAGAGGTACAACAACAACAGGGGAGGGGGCTGATGCAAGCAAGTGAGTTGGTGAGGAGTAAATAACTTAGTAAGCATAACTATCTCATATGAGAATTTGCGGAAATTACAATTCTTTTTGTAGCCATCATATATAGTTCCACTAAGGCATTTTATGCACTTCTTTTTTTTGGTTATGCGGCTACGTTATTTGGTCCAATCCAGTAAGAGACACACTCGTCTAAACATCATAAGCCTGACTAAAAGAACTCATATTTACCGTTGCTAGCAATAAGAGGACTTAGTCACAGTATTCTAGGAATTAGGCTATACCAAAAGCTTGCGGTTTGTTACAGTAGCGTCCCAGAGCGAAAATCGTAATAAACATCAACATTAGCTATAAGCAAGTAAATATAACAAAATAGCACACGTATTAACACAACATTGGTAGCTTTGATCTAAATTTAAGTAAGTAAAATCAATTACCTCTACAACACCAGGCCTATAAAATGTTGTACGATAATGAAAAAGTGCATGAACTTGGATGAGCTGAGAAGTGATCAGAAAAATGAACTCCTGATGACCACGTATCATCCATCACTGCTTAGAGACATGGAGTTTTACATCCATTTCCCCTATAAAATGTAAAACTGTTGTAGTAAGTGTCCTCCACAATAGTGCGCCACATAATAAATCTTATTAAGGAATATAATTGGGATATTTATTGACTATATATATATATGATTAGTCAGTTGATTAACGTAAATCAATAACGGTTGGCTGACTAGAGTTTGACGTTATTGTCGTATGACGGCGGTGATCAACTGATCCTTTTCGGTCACACCTATAGGATGAAATCCAAATAGTAGCTAATTATTTGTATATGATACAGTTGATTAGTCTATTACATATATTTGATATGTACGAGAGTTAATTTTTAGAAATTGAGTTAAGAACTCAAATTCGATTAAGTTTATTTTTCAATTATGTGATAATTGACTAATAAATTTATATCTTATTTTAATATGATTAAATAAGATTTAACTTAGTAATTAATCGTTAAATTACTAAATTAGTTGAGATTATGAGATAGAGGTAATTAGTTAATTATATTTACAAGGAGTTGTAAAATAAATTAACTAAGCATTGTGGGACCCATTATATGTTGATATAATGGTAAAATATTACTTAAAATGTTAAGTACATATTATTTATTTAATTGTGTCATATAATTGTTATACGATCAAATTAACACTTAATTATACAAGATAATTAAGCATATGATTAATAAGTATTTGTGGGACAAATATCAAAAATCAAAATAGACCAAATAAGGCCTCACATGGCCGGTCATGTAGTAGTGGTGAGGTGATGATGGTTGCTTTTGTTCATGCTCACAAGTCACATGTGATTATGACATGAATAGTAACCTAAAATCATTTCACTCAACACTACACTCTACCACTTTGCATGTGATTAAAATAAGCAAAATTAGGCCCTTATGAGGCTCACCTTGACCGGCCATATTGCCTATAAAAGGGCAATATGGTTGTTCATTTTTATTGTTCATTCTTGCTTATTTTCTCATACATCTCTCAAAAACTCTTCTTCTCACTAACCTCTCATAATACTAATATTTACTAAGTATTACTAGTTTAGTAATGTATAGTAATATTGGTAGTATTATATCTATCTTATTATCTAGTTAATAATAACAATAGATTATTTGGTATCATCTTGGTGCAACTTGAAGGAGGTCTCCTATTTTGGAGATTGTTCTTGTTCATCCATATTTTTAGCTCAAGAACAACAAGAAGGAGTTTTTGTTGTGCCCATTTAATTTCCATTTCAATGTGAGGAAATTTCTTCTTTTATTTAAATGTCTTTATATTTGCATGCATGTTACATAGATCATTAAATACTAAATTAACAAGTAATTTAGTAACTAATTAGAGGAGTCTAATTAAGGTCTATGGACTTTCATGTGGTATCATAGTTAGCTTGTAGCATGCATGTTCATTTTGGACAAGTTTTATTAAAGTTATGAGATAACTAATAAATCAAAAATTTGAGTTAAAATATGATTCTGACAAAATATTTTGGTGCATGTATACCTAATGACCTTAAAGTATTTGTTGTCTAATTTTGTGATTTTAGGGATTAATTTGTTATTTATTTTGATTTATGACTTTTAAACCGAGTTAACATGCATTTTATGAGTTAAAAGTTAACTAAAAATAGTTGCATGTTGATTCTGGCCATACATTTTAATATGATCTCACATGCATGTCTTACATATTTTATGTAAAATGTCGTGACTTTTAATTACATATTGCATGTTTATTGATTTTTATACGATAAAAGTCGATAATATGAGATTATAATGTTCATAAAATTGAAACGTCCTTTTATGGTCATGAAAATTTTTGGTACTTTTTACATTATGATGTTGATCATCATGGTGAAATTTCATAATTTGTTTCACTGTTTTACTGTATTAAATGATTTTTTATTTGATAAAACCATTAAATACAAAGTTATTTGTTCATAAAATTAATTTAAATTTTTGAGCAAATTTTTTTTGTTTTTGGAGTTCCTGGAAATGTTCCAGAATGTAAAAAAAATTTTGTTTCAAATTTTTATGATGTTTATATTTTATTTTGGGTTTATTTCATAATTGTTATGATTAAACCATCATATTTAGCAAATGAAATCAAATCAATCTAATTAATGACCAACAAAATTAGTAGGGACTAATTTTGAATTCTAAAGCAGTTTTGTTAATTAGTTTGAATTTAAATGAGATTTAAATGTTGATATTAATTTTTAATGGTTAAAAATCAATAAATCCCGTAAAATCGAGCTACAATGAGCATGAATGTGTTTAGGGCGATTTTGGTATGAATTTTGCAGCGATTTATTTTATTTATGGTTGAATGAATGAATGTCATTTATTTAATAATTTATGCAAATTTGGTACCTAGTATGGCCTAGTTATTTTTAGTCGTTATTACCCGTAATGTAAGGGAATAACGATTTGGTTGTAATTTTATTGCGATCTCGTATCGCCGGTTTGTAATAATTAATAATTTCATTTTATAGAACAAATGTATAATAGGAATTTGTATATTTGTATATTTGTAATTATTTTTTTTGAAGACCGATGACTCCTTCAAGACGGTGCCATTTTTGGAAGGTGTTCCAAGTGAAGAGGCAAGGGACCAAGGAGTTGGTTTCCGAATTTGTAATTATCTAGTTAATTTGATTAGCTAGGTGGCCATACTAGGATTTTTTTTTTGCTTGGTTGCTTGCTTTATTTCCGCTCATGCCAAAATCGTCACACATGCATTTTATTTTTCCGTTATTGTCAATTCAACGTTATTCACAATTCACCGACTTAGTTCACTTATAGGGAATTAATAACTAAATTGACAAGATCTCTCACATATTTAAAAATTGAGATTAGCCTTACCAATTAATAACACCTATGAATCCCGTGTTCATTAGGGCTACCACGCTCGTGGGTCCCTTTTTACCTCGGGTAAGTAGGGTGATACGATCACAAGCTAAAATTGGATTGGACTCAACGTGATAAGCGTTATCTTGGGACTAGGAGATGGATTTAGTTGAAATCCGTCAACCAATAGTTCTAAGGGTAGAATTAGTCAAGTAAACTACGAGATAAATGCTAAAGTTGTTAAAATGTTTTTCAAGTAAATTAACAATGAATGTTTATATATTTCTTTTTGTTGTAGTAACCATATTCGCACAAATGTCAACTTCATCAAACAACACAACCTTTGGTAAGGACTCATGGTTGAGATCCATCATGGACAAGTGTGTCCTAAAAGATGACGGTAGTAACTTCGCTGAATGAGAATCAACGATCAAGACCGCCGCGATATCCGATAACGTGCTTCGCTACTTGGTCGAAGAGCCCCCCACTGAAACCGCGCCTAGATCGTTCGCGGTGGTTCGGGCCGAATATGACCTTTATTTGAAGGTTGTCAATGACGTCAAGAATGTCTTGATTTAGTCAATCTCACCCAAACTCAAACTCCAATTGATATCTCTCGATGCATATGCGATATTCACGAGGATTATGTCGATGTTTTCGCAAGCCCCTCAAATTCTCCAATTTGAGGCGGCTACGAAATTCTTTGACACTAAGCTTCAAAGGGGCCAAAGAGTTGGCCCACACGTGCTCAAAATGCTTGAGCACGCCGACACCTTAGAGCGTCTAGGGTGCAAAATTTCGAAGCAATTAGTGGTGGGTAAAATCCTTCATTCACTCACACCAAAGTTCACCCAATTTAGGGTGAACTATAACATGAATGGCATGAAAAAGAGTTTCCATGAACTCCATGCACTCCTCACCCAAGCGGAGAGGGACATGGAGGCTAGTGGGAGTGAACACAAGGACGTTCTTTCAATGAAATTGAAGAACATGAGCCTTGGGGTAAAGAAGGACAAAGGAAAGGGTAAGACTCTTTTCAAGAAAATCGGCAAGGGAAAGGGCAAGATCTTTTATAAGCCCAAGCCCAAAGTCAACAAACACGCAGAGGCGGATAGCTATTATTGTAATGGCAAAGGGCATTGGAAACGCAATTGCCCCAAATACTTGAAAGACAAGAAGGACGATTGTGTGACAACGTCAGGTAAAATTCTTTCATCACTCTATATGATAGATATTAACTTTGCTTGTACATCTTCTTGGGTATTTGATACCGGTTTTCGTTCTCACCTTTGTAATCATGTACATGGGCTGAAGGACGCGCAAGCACTAGCCAAGTGTGACAACCCTCGCGAATGCGGAAATATAAAACATACAAGCATGTGAATTATATAGCGGAAATAGGTAGTTTTAAAAACCTTTATACATGCAAGTTAAATAAAACGAGGAGTGTCAAAATATTACAACTAAGTGCGGAAAATAACAAAGAGACGGAGTCTCTCAAAATGTTAACAAAGAACAAGTGTTTAGCAAATAAGCTAAAATCGTCTAGAGGTTAATCTTCCAAGGACAACGCCCGCTAGATCACTCACACCCGAACCCCAAAATATCATATCCAAGATTCAATCCATGCAAGCAACCTGTTCATTCATGAAAAACATGAACGCCACAGTCAGTGGGGAGTAACTCCGGGTTCTCCCAGCCATATCACATTAAACGTACATATAAGGAAATACAAAAGTAGATCATGCATATATAGATATACATGTGAGGTACAATAAGAATAGATAGGCAATTCTATAGATAATGATAAGAACATGTGAAATACAATCCGAATCCATCATGTTATTCAAAGACTCGGGAAAGACACTCTTAGGCAATCGAATACGCTCACTAGGGCTTGCATCTCACCGTTAGCGGTATAAGATTGATAAGATTGAGACTCGACAGACAAACCAGTAAAGTCATGCGATGATTACACAAAATCCAACATACTATCATCCATTCACGAACCAAGACAATGACGGTGTCCAATCATGCAATGACCATGAACAATATCATGAAATCACGCATTCAAGAACGACATAAGACGACAACTCTCACGGTAAATGAAACGCACTAGCATCGTGTACATGGCAAGTATGATTAAAAGGCATCCACGGGATAAGACGTTTCCCTGAACTCATACACGATGCTACATTTCGTATATGTAGACTAATTTCCTCCTGATAGCACGACGATAATAATACGGTACTAGTCTAAACCTGGCCAGATTCCCGGAATATAACGTGTTCCGATTCGACATGCGATAAAACGTTTCGCATCCAAGACTCGGGCTTACAATATGTATATGCCGAGTACCCCAAATTCGGTAGATCAATTCACGAAAGAGGCGGAAAAGAGCTCAAGCCTCATAACAAGCGGTACGCTACCTGCAAATAACACCACCTCGCAAGTACACAACATTTGACGGCCGGGTCGATCAACGCATAGCGTTCAACTCCCAACAACGTCGTCGTATGCCCAATAAAACACATGCATTTAAGCAGTAGGATACCTCTCCGTTCCGACATTCCAGCCTTACGAACGGGAAGGTAGCCAAGGGAATTAGAGTACAAAGCACAAGACAAAATAGTGCTCAAACCGTATCATTTGTAAAAACCGACTCAAAGTGGGACATACCAAAAACCGTCACAAAACATGAGAACATGGCATTATATAAATGTAACTATGATAAACATGAATCAATACATTATACATAAGCATTAGACCAAGTTTAAGAAGCATAATAAATAGGAAACATAGATACCTCTCCAAAACAACAAGTTTGGAAACTAACTAAAACAAGGGTTCACTTCAAACTGTCATAACTAGAGTTTTAGACATGTAAATACAGAAATTCTAAGTCGAGGTGATAGCTTCTTTTCTTACGGTTCCAATGAATGGTCACAAGCCCAAAACAAGCAAGTAACGAAGGAGATATGATCATTCTACCAAAAAGGGTCAGTGCAGTAAAACTGCACAAGTCACGACCGTGACTTGTATTTCACGACCGTGAAATGGGGTTTCACGACCGTGACATGCCATCTCACGACCGTGAGATGTGTGACCAATTCACCCGAGAACCTTCAACATAAATTCAATCCTTTTATTTCCATTTCTCATAATTCCTCTCTAATAACTATCAACAATCAATATTCATCATCAACAATCATCAAACAACAACAATCATTATCCATAACATAATTCCTAACTTACTTATCGTATTCCAAATACGAATCCTAGCATATAAAGCATGTAAAACACGTAAATGATACCGAGTAACCCTTCACCGTTACTTTTACGCGTCTTTAATCGATTACTAAGCCTTCCTAGTAGTCTCCACCTACAAATAGGTAATAAAAGATGAATATACTTCACCTTGAGAAAGACGGATAATTTAAAAAGCGAGAAAGACGGTAATTTTATTACCAATACGGATAGAGGAAGCTAAGAGGGATAGAATAAGACGAACTTACGTGAATTCCAGCAAGTAACGAAAGAGTTACGATGATTCAAAGATCGAAAATGAAGAGGGAGGCAAGGTTGAGATTTCTTAAGGAGGAAGAAATGGTTTTGGTTTGTGTTGGAGAAATGAATTAGGTTAAGGAGGGAGTATAAGTAAAGGGTGAGTCGTAAAGTCAACGAAAGTCAAAGGCGGCTCAAAAGTCAAGAAAGTCAAAGACGACTTAAAATTCAAGAAAAGTCAAAGACGACTTAAAAGTCAAGAAAAGTCAAAGACGACTTAAAAGTCAAGAAAAGTCAAAGACGCCTTAAGACGGGATTCTCATGGAATCTCGCGGAAATTCCAAATACGAACTCGGAAATTGTAAATTGAAAAATTAAATTTACGATTAAAACTAAAATTCGCTGAAAAGTATCCGTAAAATATTTTTACTAGAAAAATAGGGTACATTTCCGGGTGTTACATGCAAGGTTGAGCTTTTCCATCCGGATTCATACCCTAGACAAGGCAATAAACATCCCCATTTAAGCTTGGGAGAAGAAGAGGCAAGAGGCGTTCAGCAGCATACATACCCGATCGGGTATATGGTAAATCCGATCGGGTATGTAACCCTGATGGATCTTCTTTCGTCACTTCGAATTTCTTCTTTGGGCACGGAATCCTATGCCTTGTTTTGGTAGTTTGCAGCTCGGAAATGGTCTTGGGCCAGGCTTTGGTTGACTTGGGCTTGTGTTTTAATTGAGAAACTAAGTCAAACATCAAGACCAATCCACTTTGAGGAATGATGCAATGGGAATTGTGATCCAATCATGAAATTGCTATCATCGGTTCCTCGTAAACTTGTATTCTAGTGCCTTTGCTCCATAAAGTAAGAAAATATAGAAAAACCGCTTCATTTCCTATAAAACGAGACAAAGCACGCAAAACAACTAGAATAGTAATATTAGCTTGTTAATCACTTAACAAAGTGCATAAAGCATATAGAAATCGAGCTAAAACGGGGGATAAATTAGTACAAAATATCGCTTATCACATTGTTCACAAACAAGTCTAGTTATAGGGTAGTGGCCCAGATGCTGCATTTGTTAGATGACTTGGATGGTTTTGGTGAGTATGCTTGGGGGGCCGCGACATTGGCGTACTTGTACCGACAGTTGGGTATGGCGTCGCGGAGAGAGGCTCGTGGGCTTAGCGGTTGTTTGTCGTTGCTCCAGTCTTGGATATATGAGTATTTTCCCCATTTTCGACCCCATGCAGGATACTATGTTGAGGGTAGACCATTGGTGGAGGCTTGGTCACGGGTTACTATGTTTAAGGGGGAGGAGAAGATTCTAGATGAGCACCGTCAGAGGCTAGACGGGCTTAGGGTGGAGCATATCCGTTGGACCCCTTACGGTGTTGGTACACATCGGTCTTGTAGGACATCGCTTTATTCGGGCTTGATTAGATTTCTTGATGTAGTAGAGTCATATCAGCTTGACCGATTTTTGCGGCAGTTTGGGTATGTCTAGCCTATCCCGATGCCCATGATTACTCCAGCTGTTGAGCATCGTCCGGCTTCACCGAAGTCGGGTTATAGGTTGTATTATAGAGAGTACCCTGATGTGGAGTGGGGGCTCCTAGAGGCTCGGATCTTTTTGAGAGACCGTTCACATCCGGTCGTGATGTCGTTTGACACAGTCGATCGTTACATGACATGGTACACGAAGTCCTCCCACCAATTTTTCTTTCCTCCCGGCCGTCGTACCATGTTTTCTACGGTGCCTCTTTTGGATGATCCCGAGTTCTGCAGAGCTCTTACATGGAGGTTCTCACTTATCTACAGACAGCCTACTAAGCAGGCGATGGCATCGTGTGTAGATCGGTTGGTTACAGATATGACCGACTACTTCAGGGTCACGGAGGATGACGACGATGATGATGTTCCTGATGACCTTGTTTGATTATTTAGTTATGTTTTATTTTATTTGTATTGTGTTTATACGGATTATTTTGGATTATTTTATGTTTTAAATTATGTAATGGTACTTTTATTTTTATTATTATTATTTTGGATTATTTTGTGTTCGTACCCAATCTCAAGCCTCGCCTCTATTTGAAGAGCTCACTCCACCATCATTTTTCACACAACTGACTATCTCATCTACTTTCTTTTTAAAATCTCTTATGTTATTCTCTCTATTTCCCTTCTTTCCTCCGGTCATGCCTATGAACGATGTTCAAGAGGTTAATTTTATACAAAATAAAATTGATGAAGTGGAGTTCCCTTTGTTATTTCGCCGTTTAGTAGTTGTGTTTAATAATAATATCATTTGGGATTTCATGAGGCGTTATGAACCTAATCTCGTATCAATACCACAAATGATGGGTACTCTCTATAAGAGAAATAACCCTCATATTGCTGAAATTAATATAACAAAAGGTAAAATTAATAATCTTCATACCTTATCATTTTCATTTCTTATCATTTTCATTTCTTATCATTTTCATTTGTTCTTAATCATCATCTGTTATCATTTTCTTTTGTTCTTTAGAATCGGTCCTTCTGAAAAGGGATGAACTAAAGAGGATCGAGACGGAGGTGATTGAGTTGTTCAAAAGATGTGAAACCATCATCCCTTACATGACACTATATCAGCTGATGAAGGGTTACCAGGGTGGTGGTCAGATATTCCATGGCCCGCTTGAGGAAATTCGGACTTACCTCATTTATACCGATTACCAGGAGGAGGAGTTATGGAAGCCAAAGGAATATTCATCTGAAGATTATTCCACTGATTAGTGTACTGGTGGTATGTTTATCTTAATGGTGGTGTTATGAAGCTACTCTAGTCATGTTCAGTCTAATTTAATTTCGCCAGCTTTATGTATTGGCTTTAATTTCTGTCAGCTTTATGTATCCACTTTAATTTCCGTCAGCTTTATGTATCCACTTTCATTTCTGTCAGCTTTAATTTCTGTCCACTTTAATTTTTCGTCAGCTTTATTCGAGTGTTGTCAACGTCAATTATATTTAATCAAAAATAAATTGAGATAAAAGAAGAAAAAACAATACATAAATATCCATCAAATACACAAGTACACCATTCAAGACTTATCCCTTCTTGTGCGACGCACTCTAGGTGTCGTTCCCATACACGTATGCCATTTTTCGAAATTTGTCTTGTAAAAATCTTCCTAGTGTGCAACATTTTGTTCTTTATACCCCGCCCAAGTCATCTCTATTGGAGGCATTAGAACTTCTTGAGGTGGTCCACTACAATGCAAGCGCATCCAATGATGGTGGTGATTTAAAATCTACAAAACACCATATGGCACCGGACTTTGAGGACAACTCCTTAAAGGCAAAAATGTAATACATGCCATGTACCCGGACTTGTCGGGGTCTTACCTCTGACACAAATTGCCCAGTTAAACAACGATGCGAAAACATACAAATCAACGTCATGCATCCAATGTTCTTGTCCACAACCGGTGTGGTTGGAAAATTCAATGCACCTCAAAGTGTTGTCAAAAATAGTAAAACCATTATTTGTCACGTAGGCCGCATCAAAATAATCCTCGTAAACCTCAAAACCCCTAATCTCTCGAGCACACCATTCTCGCATCACTAGATGGTCAGTTTCTCGACCCCGGGCAGCATGAGACAATACTCGAAAACCACAATGACCATCGTCACCAACATCCACCCAACCATCAAAAAAACACCACATCTCCTCCAGGACCCCCATCTTTTATTCCAGCTTGACAAATGACCCCTAGTGTAGGCCAATTCCAAAGGTACACCGACCCTCTCCTCATCAAAATCACCAACTGTTGTTTGTTGAGCGGTCGTCGATCCATCTGAACTAGGTGTCCCAAACTTCCTCTTTACATGTTCGAAAAACGACTTGTTCCTAGTAGTAGATCCTCTTGGTCGACCTTTGGGATTTTCTCTAATAGGGGGTGGCAATACGTACTCGTCTTCCGGATGAAGAAAGGTGCGCATTTTCTCAATGAAAGATCTCTTACTTGCCAGATCTTACTTGCCAGATCATTATCGTTTTTCAGCATTGTGTCATCATTGCCATACTCCAATGTCCTCCAAAATGAATGAACTTGATCAAGGTGAACTCTCTCACCATTGTTTTTCAAACCAACCAAGAGACAAGAACAAGGTAAGCCATGAGTAGTTCTTAAAGCACAACCGCATCCATTTACCAACCCGATCCCTAACTCAATTCCCCTCTTAGTTTCATTTTCCATAATCTCGATAGCTTTTAAGGACACTTTTCCTTTCAAAAAAGAAAACAAATGAGAAGTATTACGAGGTTTACTTCTTGACTCCTCGAGCTCTCTTCTTATTTTGGAGTGTTGTCCTTCAAGCATAGAATGAATACGGGACCACATGGTATCAAGGGTAAGGCTAGAGCTTTTCAACCAAGCCTTTAAAAGAGCATAGCAGAACTCCACCCAGGAAGTAGTCGTGCTTCCAAGATGGAAATACTGGCGTGTAGCATAATACGAACCATGTTGAGTACGGGCCCCATGTTTTTGCCGCATAAGTCGCCACTATCTTCCAATTGGTACAAAAGGCGGCCCAACGCAACTCAAACTCTTCCTTGGTAGTAGCATTTATCGCTATATTCCAACCGTGCTCTTCATTGCACATGATATGTTTTGTGCGCCACTCATTCTTTGACCACGATTGTGCTTTGCTCTCAACAGCACGGTTCAAGTGCCAACGACACAACAAGTGAGGTGTACAAGGATAGACGGACCGTAGAGCGGCGATCAAACCCAACTCCCGATCAGTAACAAATGCCGAAATAGATGCTTCGGTGAACTCGAGCAGCATACCTGATAAGACGATATTTATTCATATTTATATCCCTTATTTATATATTTTTACGGTCGTCTATCACATTATTTGCGTTGCTTGTTTTACATTTCATGGTTTCGGGATTAAATTACTTATATATTATTTTTCTTGTTAAAAAGATTAATTTGTGCATATTTGAATTAACAAGAAATATTTCAAGGCAAATCGATGATAAAACATGGGCTGAATTATACGAATTACGCGTCCAATATACGTGCCTTATACAGACTTCCTATGAACACTAGCCCATTTGGTTACAACAAGGCTAACAAGTGATAAGCCCAAAGTTTAAAGGCTGACAACTTAACAATTACCAAATGCTGAAAACACAGGAAGAAATTTGGAGGATCAAAAGGCAGAAGAACAAGAGCAGAAGAAAATAGAAGTAACGGAACCTACTGGAAACTAAGCTCAGCAATGGAACTCCAACTCCATCTCCATCTCAAACTCTATCCCCTTTCTATATTTACAAAATCTATCCCGTATATCCGAATACCATTATAAATACCCGAGTCCTTCGTTAGGAATTAAGCAAGCAAGTATATACCAAATACCCAAATTATTAGTGAGCGATTTGAGCGGCGATCGGAGGTAGGAGCAGTCCGTCGATTGAAGCGGCTTCATTCGAGGGAAGAAGGAAAACCCACTTGAGGAGGTGTTGCAAACCGATCCGAGGAGGCGTATTCTGGCCTTAATTATTAAGTCTTCCACTCCTTTTAGCTTATTAATTTCAGTTTACTAGTATTTACTTTATCTTGGATGCTCTAATCTTTCAGTTATTGTAAAAGTTTGATTCCGTTTTATCAATTTTGAGTTAATCGTATTCATATTATACTCGTTCATATTCTTCTCAATTCATGTTGTTGGCTGCAAATAATCGTTTAAATTGCTAGTGGTTTGAATTGATAGCTAGTCGTATTGTTTGGCGCGGCGTTAAACGGTACAACCGAGTAGCAACTAATTTAATTTAGGACTGCAATGATGTCACTCGATTAAGTTAGTAGTATAATTTGGTCTGACTAATTAATTGTTAGGGTTAATGAGGTCTTTCTAGTTCTTAATGCGGTTAGTCAATTTGCGGGAACTTGTCACTTTCGTGTAATTGGTTAGCTAGTATTGGTAGTCGAGCGGCTCGCTACTGGTTGAAACTAAGGATTGATAGGGAGAATTTAGCGGCTAAATTCTCTACAGTTAGCCTATTGTTAATTTAATAATTGTTAGAGGAATCGACTAATTAACTGAGTTATTAGCTGAACCCGAGAAAGATGTGCTTAATTGTCATGCTTGTTTCACTATTCTTTATACTAGTTACTCGAAATATCAAAACAAAACCCCCTTTACCGTACATATTTGTGAATATTGTTAATAGCCGTAAATAAATAGTATATATGTAAGTTAGTTGATAAAGTACAGTTAATTAGTTTTTCCAATCTCTCCGTGGGTTCGACCCTACTTATCCTTTACTATGTCTATATTTTTGAGGTTAAGATAGGTAAATAAATTGTTAATTTGTATGCGCAAACGACACGTATCAATACCCAACTTCTTCAATAACCATTTGTACCCATCTTCCGACTCAGAAGGAATCAACACACAAGAAATTAAGAACGAAGATCCACATGGTGTGACACCAACAACCTCAACGAGTGTCATCTTGTACACATTGGTCTTGTACGTCGAATCAATAAGCACAACATGTGGATAGGTACGAAACAGCTTCACGGCTTCCGGATGAGACATGAAAACATGAGAAAGCTCACATGTCTCGGGATTCTTCTCATGCCATTGCACATACTATGCTTGAACAGCTAGAGACAACATTTGTTGAGCGGGATTTCGATTCCCTCTCATTTCACGCCTAAGCTTGGTTGTCTCGCTATATATTTGGGTTCTTGAGGGTTGAGGTTTTTCCGGGGTTTTTTGATGAAAACCGTTTTTTATATCTCTCAGGGGAATCGAGGCCCGGACTTGTTGTTTCACATACTCTTTCTCCTCTTCATTTAAACCTGCAAAATGCCTATGCCCATCCTTGTACTTTACCAACTTGTGGTTGTGCTTCTCATAACCATCCGCGGTCAAAATGTTCCAAAGTATTAAGTATTTACCGTCGAAACACCGAAACGTGTTTTGCACGGCTCGAATACGAAATTTGCAATCACATGTAGTTGAACCGGATTTTTTTCTAGGATTATCGGGATCATACTCTCCCGGGGGCCTCTCGTACCTTGAACAATGCAAATATGAAGACAACAAGTCGGGTTGGCTACGGTTTTTCGCTCCATTAGTTTCTTTCACCAATGCAAACCCATTATCAAACGCTATCTTTTGGGCCCAATCGAACGCTTCGTCACGAGTATCAAAGCCTATATTCATCACAAATAAAGGGTTGAAATCGACCCCGTCATCGACAAATTCCTCAAATGAACCATGTTTACATTTATTTTTAATTAATATTACGTGCAAAACAAGCGGAAATTACATTTAAACTTACATAAAACGTGCGAAAACACGAGAAATTACACGAAAATAATAAAAAATCGTTCAAACATAACGTTGAACCCCTACTTCAACGTCCAATTTACACGTTGAGCACTACAGGCAACGTCCAACCTGAACGTTGACACCCCATATCAACGTCTAGGTTGGACGTTGCCTATAGTATTCAACGTCTAAATTGGACGTTGAAGTAGGGGTGTCAATGTCCAGGTTGGACGTTGCCTGTAGTGCTGAACGTCTAAATTGGACGTTGAACCCCTACTTCAACGTCCAATTTAAATATTTCTACCCTAACTCGTCCTAAAATCAATGTTCAATAATCATAAATTCGATATACAAACTATAAATCGTCTTAAAAACAATGTTCAAGAATCATAAAATGGCATAAGATCGTAACGGAAGAGTAACAAAGTAAGGCATACTTGTATTAATCAACATATAATTCATAGAAAACTTAAGGAAAAAAACAAATATTACGTTAAAGAGTTTGCATAACGTAACGATGAATCGTTAGTCGTCATTGATTACCGTTTAATTTTTACTTGAAACCGTCTTTCTAATTTTTGTTGAAGTTTTTTTATGTTTTTGGGTGATTGGGTAAAAGATGAGAGAAAAAAAAAAGAAGAAATGATAGAAAGAGAAAGTAGAAGAAATGTGGTATTTTTTTTAAAAAGGTCGACAATGTTTTATAAAACGTCAACGATATTTCGCAGCCCTCTAAAAGAACAGATCTAAACACAGTCATTAGGTAACTAAAATAGTACACTTTTACTCTCGTAAATGCTACGAAGTAATGAAGTGGAGTATTCTATGCTAAAAAGATAAGTTGACATAATCTGAGTATGGCCTATTAATACCGTGAGTATGTACATAAATTTGGAAAGACTACTCTACTATTTTCTGATTGAAACGTTCACACTTTAGCACCATGGAGATGCGATTAAATTTCAATGCTTCTTGATTGGTTCAGTGGTCACTGCTTAGGCTGTAAACATAGTGGAGTAGTGCTCTAGTGGTACTCGTATAGTTGTACTTTTCTACCCCGTATACGTACGACTCGCCTTAAATAAGAATTTGTGTTCACAAATTCTTATTTAAGACGGAGGTATCCGTCTTAAGCTTAAGACGGATACCATATTCTCTCACAAAATACCCATCAAGGGTGAGTGGAGAAGCACATGGGGGGTGCCCACCTTGTCCCCTCTACCCATTTCCTCTCACAAAATACCCGTTGCAAGATCCGACCCGTCTTAAGCAAGACCTACTGATTTGTGTTTTAAGCCAGGATTGTAGGAAATTTCAATTAGACGGGGTAAACGGGTCGGTCGGAATGTGTTTTAAGCCGACCCCGAATTGAATTATTGGGTTAGTTCGGGTCCGGTACTTTTGGGTTTCAGTTCTGTTTCGAGTTTTTTGGTCAGTAATTTTCAAGTTAAGCGGGTCGGGTCATTTTCTGGTTAATAGTTGGGTTAGTTCGGGTCGGCTTAATTTGAGTTGACTTCTAACAGATCATAATTTTGCCACGTGTCGTAGTATAATATTCAAGATAACTTTTTTATTTTATTGTATAGAAGTATTTTAAGATATGACCTGACCTGGGTATAACAATATTAAATGTAACTAATTGTCACTTTTGGGTCGGGTGGTTTCGGATCGGGTAGTTTCGAGTCGAGTGGTTTCGGGCGGGTTGTTTCGGGTCGGGTCAGTTATGGGTATAGCAAAACTCGGGTCAAGTTCGAGTCGAGTCGGGTTAAATCGGGTTTAGGGTTATATTCGGGTTTTATAACTCAGGTTAGTTTCGGGTCTCTGGTAAGTCTTTTCGGGTCGGGTTGCTTTTGCTAGGTCTACTTTAATGCTTTTTTGTTCTTTGTAATCACAATTTGTGATAGGCATGTCCGTTAACGTCACAAATTTGTAACTGGTCAAATATAACCCACATGGGTAGGAAAAGACAAGACATGCTATATCTGATTCCATAAGTTTGTCTTATCTGCCCAAGTGGAGGATACGTGACTCATTAGAGATTTGTGACGGATACATCCATCACAAGGTAGACTTATTACTTTCTTGTTTCTATCGCCTTATGGCGTAAAATCTAGAATAATCTCGTTTTATAACGCACGATGTTCTGTTATTACTTTGACACTAGCTTAATAATTATTTTATATTTTTTGGATCGTCATATGTAAAATAGTCAGTTCTATATAATAGTTAGTTGTAAAATATTTGTTCCCCTTTTGTACTATCAGTTTTAGGCTCTGTTTGACAAATCATTTCAGGTATCTTATTTAATCAATATTACAGCTACCTTATTGTTTTGTAAGTATTTAAGAAATTAGGTACCTCATCCCATTTTATTTTCCATATTTCCCCTTCAATCTATAATATATAATTCATATTATATCCTTTTACGTCATTTCACAAATATTCAGCTATCTTTTGAGCTAGTTTGCCAAACATTTTTTATATAATCAATTACCCTACCAACTTCTAATTTTCAGTTACCTTATTAACTAACTTTTCAAGTTTCAATTAGCTTTCTAGTTTTCAAATTGCTTTTCAGGTCTCAGCTACCTTTCCATCTAGTTTTGCTAAACAGAGTCTTTGGCGGTTTATAACTTATATAGGGGCTTTTAAGATTGATTGGTACATACTCCTATTCTTTACGAAAGTTGGTTGAAGTTCTCATCTATTAAATAAGTGGCAAGAAGTTTAATCCTCAACTCTCACGAATAAAAAAAAACTAATTTGAGAGATTCTACCCATTAAATTGCCTTGAGTACCCCGAAATTCTGAAATTAATTGTCGCAACTCTCGGTAAGAGATATTCCTAAAAAAGAAATTCTTCAGAAGTTCACGTTAGGTATATAATTACATTTCAATACACACGATAAAATGTGAGTAAACTTTCATTAAAATAGTGTGTTGTACTTTTCCTCAAAATTCAAAGTGTAAGAATAACCATTAAACTATATGGATGTATTTACTGAATAAATTGAATGAAAATGTTGTGCATAACGAATATGTTCGTCAATCGGCTTGGGTTCGGGTTGGATCAGTTTGGGCTCTCATCGATTTCGGGTTTATTCAGGCCGGGTTTGGTCATTTTAGGTTTCGGGTCTTTTTTTAGTTCAATTAGTGTTGTGTTTTGTCAGGTCATTTTCAGGTTGCATGGTTTCAGATTGGGTCATTTTCGGGTCGGGTCAGTTACGGGTCAAGAAAGCTCGGGTTGGATCGGGTTAAATTGGGTTTCGGGTCACATTTCGGGTCAATTTTGGGTCTCGGGTCAGCCTTTTCGGGTCAGATTGCTTTAGGCAGGTCTATTTGTTCTAGTCTCACCTAAAGTTTTGATCAAGTTTGAGTTGTTCGGGAATGTCAACCCCTTGCACTTTAAGAATCTCGACATGCTCAATCAATTTGAGTACATGAGGGCTAACCTTTTGGCCCTCTTTAAGATTCATGTCGAAAAACGCGGAAGCCGTTTCATATTCAATGATTCTAGGAGCTTGTGAAAACATGGTCACAAGCTTGGCATAGATCTCATAGGCCGTGCTCATCTTTATGGCACTCCTTTGGAGATCGGCCTCCATAGAGAAGATCAAAACATTTTTGATTGCGGCGGCTTCCTTTTGGTAAGCCTCATAGGCTCGCCTTGCGGCGGCGGTTGACCTTTCGTTAGGTGTTTCGGGAGAGGCTTCGGTAAGGTAACGAAGCTTGTCGTCACCTTCCGCGACCAAGCAGAGTTGCGCATTCCAATCGGCAAACTTTGAGCCATTCTTTTCTAACTTGCATCGATCCATAAAGGATCGAAGCCATTAGACATTCGTGAGCGTTGGAGCATTGGTGTTGGATGAACTAGCCATTGCGATTGTACAAAGTTAACTACAAAGTTAAGACATAAAGGAAATGTCAACATTTATCATTTTAAATACTTGTAAACATTTTAAACAAGTTTTAACATTTAAATAGTGACCTCTACCCAACTATTATAAATGATTCCGAGATCCAAATTCATATCAACTTGGGCACGGTAAGCCGATTCATCCCTCATTAACATAATTCGGTGGATTAACTCTTTAATCGATTCTACATTAGAACTCTCGGTCGATAATATTACTTTAATATTTATCTTAAGCCCGGAACACATGCGGCTACGGTCGCAAATACTTCCGTTGAGCTCAATCCAAATTTCGAAATAATAACATTTATTACCCCACTTACCCAACGTAACAAGTTTAGCACCCCGGTGAGCCGAGCCTACTTCCTTGCGAAATTGGGATTCATGGGTTCTACATTTGGTAAGGCTTGATCTCAATTATTTATTATGAGAGGTCATGTCAATTTATAATCTATCATGTTGAAGTGAACTAAATTAATGAATTAATCGATTATTTTAATTGACACGGTCGAATACTCGATGAAAATATGCATGTCATGTTATGGCGATTTGGCAATGCATGCAAACATATTAAATAAAATGCAAGCATAAAAATAAAACTCCTAGTATGGCCTTTCCTAGAATAGAAAATCATATAATCTATTACAAATTCGGAAACCAACTCCTTTGGTCCCTTGAACTTCATAAGCACGCCTCCCAAGGTCACCGTCTCTCTCGGAACTCCTTTCCGAATGACACCGTCTTTGGGAAACTCCGGTTTTACAATTAGTTACAAAATATATAATAAAATTACAATAATTTCCTATTATACATTTGTAAAAATAAAATAATACAATAAAAGTGATACGAGATCACATTAAATTACAACCGAATCAATATTCCCTTACATTTCGGGCAATATCGATTAAAACTAAGGCCATACTTAGATAAAATTACATAATTCCAAATTACATAAACCAAAATATGACATTCATAAATTGAAAATAGGATATTCATAAATAAAAATGCAGCATTATAATATGTATATAAAACATGCTCAAGCTAAATGCCAAATCGCCCTATATTACGGTTTATATCGAATATAACACGGTTTTACGGAAATGTGTGATGATAACACTTTAAAATCACCAAACAATACTTAAATCATATTTAAGTCCAACTTAATTATCCCAACTCATTTAGGCCTCAAAAATTACTCATCACTCAATTTTTTGACAATAATTCAACTTGTTGTTATATAATTGCTCATTTTAGACTTTAAAATCATATTTTAATCAAATAAATCCAAATTTAATTACAATAATTTCAAATTTTGAATTTTAAATTCTTGAACATTCTGGAAAATTTCCATGACACTCATAATGTCAAAAATCATGGTTACAAATTTTGAATCATTTTTGAGAAAAATTGGTTGCGCTTTTTCGGTTTTATCAAATAAAATACATAAAGCATGCAAAAATTAATCATATTAAATTTTCAACTTTAGATATGAAATTTGGGACATTTAAGCAACCAGGAAAAATTTTCTCTTGTGGTAAATTTAATTTAGCTATATTTGCTAAATAAGTCACTATTTATGCCATTTTTACATTAAAAATTCATACATCATGCTAGATAAATCACATTAGTCTAAACGTTTCCAGTCTAACAAGATAATATGCATGTGACAACATACTAAAATTTCATGGTCAGATTCAAAGCGGAAGTATTTTTAACCATCTAACCTTTATTTATTCCATTTTATCATATAAATATCATAAATTATACGAAATACATCCACTTCACACGAAATTTTACATACAGTAAGTAAAATGCATGTGTGATATTGTGTAAAAATTTCAAGGTCAGAAGATAAATCTAACTATTTTTAGCATTTTAAACATCATTTTACTCATTAAAATGTAATAAAAACACTAAAAATCATATTTGAGCACTATAAATTTCCATAAATCATCAAAATGACCTAAAATCATATTAGGACCAGAATATATTGACATGAAAATAACTTTGTGATTTTATCTTATAAAACACAAATTACTAGTTTTCTTTAAGTTACAATAACTCGAAAAAACTAAAAATCGATTATGCATGCAACAACCTTGGCTCTTGATACCGCTTGTAAGTTTCTTAAACTCAATATTAGACATTTCTAATATCATATTACATTTATTTTACTCTTAAACTAAGTAGATCTTATGCATGCATAACTTAAAATACAAAGATAAGAAGAAACATTTTCCTTACATTGATTTAAACGGATTTTGAGCACAAAATAGGACACCTTCCTACTTTTTTCTTGAGCTTAAATAATAAGGATGAACTCCAAGTTCTTAGTATAAGAACATTCCTCTAAGTTGCACCCAAGACAAACCTTTCAATCTCTACTAAAATACTACACTAGTATTAAAAGTAGTATCCCTTAAAATAATTCTAATAACCTCTTATTACTACACTAGCAATGTTATTAGAAAATATAAACTCTAAGATGAACTTCTTAAGTTTTAGAGAGAAGTTGGAGAATAAGAGAGATAAATATATTTTTATTTACTTATGAGATGAATGAATCTCAAATAAGGAGAAAAATCTCCTTATTGTACAAGCCATGACCGGCCATACCACATGGGGAAGGGTGGGTGCCTTTTGCTTTTATTCTTAACAAAGCAATAGACTTAAGGCTAGGTTTAGGTAGGTAATCATTTTGTTTAATTCTTAATTAGAACAATTATGATTACCTAAATCCTACCCTATACACCCCCAAACCGGTTTTATATAATAAAATGGGTGTCCATTTTATTTTTGTAATTTGTCATTTGTCACATATGTGACATGTGACATGTAACATGTAATTAGGCTTATAAAATGTACATTTAACTAATTTAAATGCAATTTCATAACAAATAAATTAGACTTAACATTTTAAGTCACATTTAATAATTACATGTAAATAAAATGGGTCATCTCATATTTGGTTAATATAATCTACAACAGTTTGTAATTATAATCGACCAATTTCACTTATCTCAAATGTTTCATAAACATAATGCATTCTTAGTAATATAACAATTAAATTACCAAAATGAATCTTATTTAATCATATTATCATAAGATATAATTCTCACTTACAATTTAAACTTGGTTCAGTTTAAGGGATTAATTAATCTGTATCGCTATACAATTAATTAATGTACATAATTTGGGGATTGTCCTTTAGGTGTGACCTCAAGGTATCAACTGATCACCACCGTCATACGACAGTAACGTCAAACTCGATTAAGCCAATCGTTACCGATTTCTGTTGACCAGTTGACTATAATATTCATCATCCCTTTGTATTCTTATTATCGAGATTTAATTAAGTGATCGCACTATTGTTGAGGACACTTACTCCAACAATTTCCCACTTGTCCGAGACAAGTGTGTGTCACCAATTCTCTTGTCCTATTACAATCTCCCACTCAATGCAAGGTGTCTTGCAGGTCGTACTTGCATATGATCATATCAAGAGTGGTTTCCTCGATCCGGAGAGTAACTATCTGACCGGAATTATCTACCATAGATACCTTCCGAGCGTGGCCACGCATTATCACCTTACTCCTCCTCGAGTGGCCTTGAGATTTAAAACAACCCTGACAAGGGGTGGATAGTTCCTATTGCACTATTCCCTTCGAATAGCCACAGCTCATCATGACCCAAAAGATGCCCATTTGACCCCAGTTACGAAGGTCGTAGAGAATAAATCAAAGTCACTTTGAAACTGTGCCACCTTAGGCGAACAGTCTTTAGTCAAAGAATTGACTCAAAAGAATACTAGTAGCTCTTGCCACGACCAGGCTACAAGAATTGCCAGAATTCTATAAGCGGTCACTGCCCGACAGATTGTCCCTCACAGTCTGTCTATGTGATCGATTGGTCATCCCTTTTGACCCTATGACACTTGAACTTGCCATCAATCGCACCACAATCTAGTCACTTCGAGATGTCACCTCATATAAGTGACTATGGGCCAATGCTATGTTAATACAGTCCACTTCAATGGGGTTCAAAATTGTCTCTACAACCCATTTGGATATAACAAAGCACAAGACGAGTTTTAGAAACTCAAACGATAAATGTGATTATCATATATGAACAATCAACACAATGTTATTGCTTCATATCATATAATCTAAAGTTTATTTCGTCTATGACAATTCATGACGATCTTATTAAATGCAATAAAGGCTTGGGTAGTGAATATACCATATATTCATTTATTCCAACCTTGTTAATTGCTTTTCCTTCCATCCAATGTTATTCCTAATAACATGAATTTATCTATGTACATGTCTAGATCTCTATCTAGTGTTGGGCTCTTTAACTTGAAAGATGCTCCCACTTGTTATCATGATAACTGATAGGTATTTAGGCGAAAGGATCTACCATTAGTTCCTTTTAAACCACCTTATCCTCATCATAATGTACTAGGTCTCTATTTGTAGAATTTATAATGATTGACTCTTCAATTATCCTTTTAGATATTCGCTTCTTTTATAACAAAGGTACGCCTAGGATTCGAATAAATCCTTATAAGTTTGGAAATTTGGGTTTGTGTAACCTTTACCACATTACCAAATTTTCTCTACCAAACACAAGATGAATCCCTAGTCCTCCTTGAGAACTCTATGGATGTTTTTGTAGGCTATCCAATGACACTCATCTGGATTGTTTTGTTTTAGGCCTGTCATGCTCCCAGCATACAATTCATTTAGGTATGTGCATGTAATGGCATACATGATCGGTATCATGTGATCAACAACTCTTAGGTTCAGTGGATGACTATGACCCTATCATAGTGATCTCACTTTTATCCACATAAACAACCTATTTAACTTGTTGAAGAGATTAAGGATCTTATCGATATAAGATACCTTTTAAATGCCAAGCTAAAATCTTTTATTCCACAATAGACTTTGATTTTAGTATACATGTTGCCCTCCTTCATCCAACATTAAAATCCAACCACTCCTATCCAAAAGGTAATATGAATATGTCACTCTTAATGAATGAAACGTCATTCACGTGGAAAACAATTTCTCCCACTGAATTTCATGTCTTTACATGATAACTTAAACTCCCACTTAACTTCATGTCAATACATGACTTTAACTCCCACTGAATTTCATGTCTATACATGACTTTTCGACAATTCGAGTGAAACCCTTCTTATATCTTATAATAGAAAAGATCATCATAACCTCTAGGTAGATACATACAATAGGCTTGTGTCGTGTACACATCCTATTCCAAATCCCTATTGTACACATCCTAGTCCTGAGAAAGATGGCTTGTTTTTTTGAGGGAGCAAGAGGACAGAGACATTGAGATTGTCGCTCTCGAGGTTCTAGCTGGACTTGATTATGAGGATTAGTTGTCTTTTGCTGTTTTGTTGTTGGCCTGTACATTTGGGATTTTGTTTTGGGCGAAAGCCCCAATTTTGAATTTTGGACTTTGTTTTGGATTGTGAATTTTGGATTTTGTTTAAATTGTGAATTTGGCTCTGGATTTTGGATTTGCTTTTGGCTTTGGTTTTTGGTTTTGCCTTTGGCTTTGGTTTTGACTTGGGCATGGGCTTGAGCTTAGCGTTTGCTTTGGCTTTGCTTTGGTTTTAAGTTTTTGTTTTAGGCGAGGACCCCCATATTTGGATTTTGACTTTGTCTTGGGCGAGAGCCCCCTCCTTGATGTACATGCCACTTTTTGTTGAATTTATTGGCCTGAGTGTTTCTGCTGCTGAATGTTTTCTGTCCTTGCAGGTTAGTTTGAAAACAAAACAGGTTTGGTAGACGACGATTTTGCCGTCATGCTGCCGAAAAATCATATCACATAGAAATCACTCAAATGTTTGCATGTTGGTGGCCTAAACTGAAGCAAAACGAAAGATTGGATTGAAGAAAACGAAGTTTTCTAAAAAGAAGAAATGTCTATTTGTTGAAAAAGTTTTAAAGAAATAGGTGTGAAACGAGTCCCCTGAATAATTCTGCTCATTTGGTGGCGATGTCGATTTGTGTCTTGAACCTAAAGAGGATTAGAAAATAAAAGGTTGATATCGTCCTCTAAGCTGTCTTGGCACATGCTCGTGCTTGCAATGGTGAGAAGTTGAGGATTTAGTTTATTTTGACGGCATAGAGGTATCCAAATGTCCAAATGCAAGAGCATGTTGACGTTCAATCTTAACTGGCCAGGGGCCGTTTTTATTTCGTGTCGCACGAGCGGCACGTGGGCTACACGAGGCGCAATACTTTGCTTTTTCTTGAGAATTTGGATGAGTTATGCCCTTTTTATAGTAACAAGTTTGGCCAATTATGCAAAACTAATACTAAAGAAGCAAAGTACTTTTGTGACAGTATAAGCTTAATGTACATCTGTCGAATTCTTAGATGCTAAACAAGGGTGATAAGAAATGGAATGGAGTGGAAGGTTCTATCGTGTTAGAAGACACTAGAGATCTGTGTTATCTCTCTCACTCACCTAGATGAATGAAGGGATCGTCCCGAAAAGCATGGAGACAATGTAACTGTGAGTCGATTCATTTGAAATTTGTGAAAGATGACTACTTGAGAGATTTTGTTTTGTTTGTGGTTTTTGACTAAAGAGACTTTTTGTTTTTTGTTTTTTGGTTTTCGGTTTTTGACACTTTGATTGGATTTGTTTATGATTCAGACTTGTTTTATTGGAATTTTCTTCTCTCTTTTTTTGGATTTGGATTTATTTGACTTTTGTTTGTCTTGTCTCGTGAATTTTTGAATTGTTGAGACTTCTGCTTTGGGGTAGTTGGGATTTTTTTGTTTGGTTTGAATTTCTGAGAGTTTAGGCACGATTGCACTAAAAACTTGTTTTGATCCTCTGGTGGGGGTATCAAAATGTTTAGCATATGATGCAATTTCTAGTAGTCATATAGGATATGACGAATCGGGTAGAAAGATGGGGTCTCCAAGCCTAAAGGTCACCTAGAGACACGATGATCAAGGAATTTTCATACCACAAGATATGGACAAGGTGGTAAATGAACGCCCTCGTTAAGGCTTATTCTAAGAGGTCGAGTGATCTACACTTAAGAGATACGACCTAGAGTATTTCAAGTCTATTCTACTAGTTAAGCGTAAAAAGTAGAACAAGTGACTAATAAAAAGTTCATGTGCTCATTTGTAACTCAAAGAGGACTAGGATGGTGCTATTTATTAATAAATGCTAAAATAGTGAATACAAAGGGCTGTTGGGACACACCCCAAGCTATGTTACTATTTGACACTAAGCTAGGAAAAACAGAGGGATGGGAGTGACAGCAGAAGGAGCCTCTCTAGGGACTTCGCTAGACTCGAACTCCGACTCAGATTCTGATTTGAATTTGTTGTCTTCTGGTTCTCCCTTGAATATCTCTTTTGCACTTTCCAACATGTGGCTTTCTTCTTCGACTGGGGAGATGAGGTGTGAATAATCCAAGGTTGGTTCCTCATCTGTAATCGTTAGAACTTCAAGAGGGTAGTTAGGCTCTGTATCGTGTCCTCAATCATATCTTGAATGGCATGTTTAAACTTGTAGTACTGCTCTATATCGTGTCCTTTGCCTCTATGATATTCGCAGTAAGCGTCTCCATCGCAGAGCCTACCTTTCTTTTCCGGGTCAGGTGTAGGTCCTATAGGTCGAATTTTGCCTTGTTGTATCAATCTTTCCAAGGCATTGGACTATGTGTCGCCAAGGTTAGTGAATTTCTTTTGACTGTTGCTCTTCTTGGATGGTTCGACAAATTTGACCTCATCGGGTTTGTTGGTGGAGCCATAAGAACGACTCTTTGAGCATTGATACCCACGACCTATATTTTTGGACAAGAGTCCTTTTCGGATATCGTTTTCACTTCTTGTTCCCAGCACAGTCAAGTCTTTGGAAGACTCTATATTTTGGTATCTCAGATGGTTTGCATAAACGGGTCTCAGGATGTCCACGAATTTCTCTACAAGAGTAGCTTCATCTGGACGTTCAACAAGTTGTGTGTTAGTTTTCCTGCGCTTATTTAGGAAGTCGGTGAATCCTTCTTCCTCATTTTGGTTAAGAACCTCTAGAGCGCGCTTATTGACTTGAATGTGATCTAAGGGTTCTCATGCCCCTCGTACTTTGGGATGTCAGTCATTTTGAAGTTGGTTGGCAATTGTGCGTTCGCCGCTTCATACTCGCGATTATTCTCCCTATAAATGTCATCTCCTTTGAGATACATTAGTTGCTCCTCCAAGTATTGGAGTCTCTTTTCCGCTTCAGTTAAAACTGGTGGGGGATTGACTTCTGGTTATCCCACAAAGGGTGGAATGCTATCATGCACTCTAGCATCAGGAATGTCTGCATGAGGAAGTCTAGCTTCTATGGCGACAATTCGACTTCAATGGCATTGAGGCGAGCATAAGCTTGGTCTTGACTTGTTTGGAGAAGGATGAGCGCAACTAGGTGATCATTACCATTCGGATTTGGTGCACGAATATTTGCTTGACTAGCTCCGGACATCTGGGAAACTGAGCAAGAGATCGACGACGAATCAGAACATGATCGACCATTCTAGCACACTTACTCGAAGAGACTCGACTCGTGAAGTGGGAATGTGCCACTGTGTTTAAGTGAGTTTGGAAAATGACTAGTTTGGAAATGAGTGACGACTCGAACTGGAGAACGACTCGACTTGTGAAATGGGAGTGTACAACTGTGCTTAGAGAATATTGAAAATGACAAGTTTTAAAATGCTTGTCCTAGACAATCGTAGTGTGGTTGTAAGAGTGTTGACACGAAATGGAGAAATGATTTTGACTAGACACTTGGACAGAGTTTTGACTCATTTCGCGCTAACTTTAGGCCACCTTTGAAAACGTTTTACAGTTTTAAAAAAAGATTTTGATTTTAAAATTTTTGTCATGATTTATTTACAAAGTGCTGATCATGTAAAGGTTATACACATTTAAACATGCAGCATAATGGCATGCTGAGTGCATTTAATTAAAATGGTTTTGTCTTAAAGGGTGGGTTTCCATACCAAGCAATCAAACCCAGGATCTGTGGAAAATATTCCGGAAATCATCATTAGGTGATAGACACAAGTGTTTGAGCTATCGCTTGCAACAAACTTATGAACTGTCATAAATCGTTTCGCATACCAAACATGCAGCCCAATCATCACTGGGTGGTTGGCGGAAGGTGTAGAAACGAGGTATCTACAATCGCATGTCGAATCGCGAGGGTTAATCCCGAGAGTCTGCCCAGATTTAAACTAGGACTTTCGTTTTGTTATCGTCCTACCATGAGTATTAGAGTCTTGAGTATACGAAATGTTTATTGTATACGGTTAAAGGAAACGTATAGTTCGTCTTGTCTTGCAAAGTACAGATGCTAGTGCGTGTCATTTACCGTGAGAGTATGTTTTAGACCTGGAAAACGAGTCAATCGGGTCAGGTTCGAGTCGGGCCAGTTTGGGTCGGGTCAATTTGGGTCTCTCGTCGATTTCGGGTTAATTCGGGTCAGCTCAGGTCATTTTGGGTTTCGGGTTTGTTGTTGGATCCGTTTCGGGTCAACCGGGTTAGGTTATTTCGGGTAGGGTCATTCTCGGGTCAAAGAATAAGAGACATAAGGCCATTTTAAGTCTTTTCGGTTCAATTAAAGTTATGTTTTGTCGGGTCATTTTCGAGTTGAGTGGCTTTGGATCAGGTTATTTTCGGGCCAGGTTAGTTGCGGGTTAAGAAGGCTCGGGTCATGCTCGGGTCAGGTCGGGTCAAATCGGGTTTTGGGTCAAATTCGGGTGTTGTAGTTCGGGCCAATTTTGGATCACGAGTCGGGTCATTTGGCTCGGGTCAATCGGGTTGAGTTACTTTTGCCAGGTCTAGTATGTTTGCATTGGATGATCATTTGTTGGATGTAAATTGGATGCTTGAATGACTTTTACTTCCTTGTGAGTTTTTTCCCCTACCTCTTCGACTATATGTTCACTAATGGTGAGATGCAAGCCGTTAGTAGCGATATCGTTGTCAAGGTGAGTCTTCCCTAAGTCTTGGTTACTTGATAATAATGATGTATACATTATGATGACATTGTTTATGATGATAACATTGTTTATGATGATGATATTGTTTATATATGATGATGATATTGTTTATATTTGATGATGATAATGTATGTTTATATGCTCTTGTTATGTACGTTTTAATGTGATATGGCTGGGAGAACCCCGAATTACTATTGTGACAACCCTCGCGAATGCGGAAATAAAACATACAAGCATGTGATATAATAAGCTGAAATACGGTATTTTAAAAACCTTTATACATGCAAAATAAGTATACGAGGAGTGTCAAATTACAAACCGAATACAAAATACTATAAGATAAGAGACGTAGTCTCTCAAAAGGTTAACAATGTCAAAGAGATTAGCAAACTAGCTAATTAACGACTAGAGGTGAATCTTCCAGGGACAACGCCCGCTAGCTCACACCCGAACCCAAAATAGCATAAGCAAAAAGCCATCCAAATCAAGCAACCTGTTCATCCATGAAAAACATGAACGCCACAGTCAGTGGGGAGTAACTCCGGGTTCTCCCAGCCATATCACATTAAACGTACATCAAAGGAAATACAAAAGTAGTAGCATGCATATATAGATATACATGTGAAATACGATAAGGATAAATAGGCAATTCAATATATAATGATAAGAGCATAAGAGGTACAAGTCCGAATCCATCATGTTATACAAAGACTCGGGGAAGACACTCTTAGGCAACCGAATACGCTCACTAGGGCTTCCATCTCACCGTTAGCGGTATAAGTTTGATAAGATTGAGACTCGACAAACAAACCAGGCCAAGTCATGCGATGATCACAATAAATCCATCATATTATCATCCATTCAAACATAAAACGACACAAGACGACAACTCTCACGGTAAATAAACGCACTAGCACCGTGTACGAATAGAAGTATGATTAACAGGCATCCCACGAGATAAACATTTCCCTGAAACGCATACAGGATCACATTTCGTATATGTGACTAATTTCCTCCGGTAGGACGACGATATAAATACCCGGTCCTAGTCTAAATCTGGCCAGAATCCCGTAATCGCATTTTCCGTTCGACATGCGATAAACGTTTCGCATCCAAGACTCGGTCAATCAAATGACGCCGAGTACCCCAAATTCGGTAGAATAATTCACGAAAGAGGCGGAAAAGAGCTCGAGCCACATAACAAGCGGTACGCTACATGCAAATAACACCACCTCGCAAGTACACAACATTTGACGGCCGGGTCGATCAACGCAAAGCGTTCACCTCCCAACAACGTCGTCGTATGCCCACTAACACATGCAAATTAAGCAGTAGGATACCTCCCCGTTCCGACATTCCAGCCTTACGAACGTCGAGGTAGCCAAGGAAATGAGAGCACAAAGCACATAACAAAATAGTGCTCAAACCGTATCATTTGTAAAAACCGACTCAAAGTGGGACATACCAAAAACCGTCACAAAACATGTGATACAAGCGAATGGAATATCATATATTCAAAACATTAATATTATAAGTCACTACGTAAATTCATACGATAAACGAACCATTGGAAATATTATAAATGAAAACCGTAAACAAAAATCACAAAGAACATTCAGCAGGTGCCAGCCGATCAGGTGGACCGGCTGCCGGCCAACCGGCTAAGGCCATGTATCATATGAAAACCAACTTGAAACATCAGCGTGTCCCAGCCGGTCAATGGGACCGACTGCCGGCTACCCGGCTGGGACCAAAGGGTCATGAGAAAAACAAAGGAAAAGGAGGGGTGTCTCAGCCGGTGGTCTGACCGGTTGCCGGTGGTCTGACCGGTTGCCGGTGGTCTGACCGGTTGCTGGTCGACCGGCTGAGAGCCATTTCCTTGATCAAAAATCACGTAATATGCAAAAATATACAGCCAGTGCCCCAGCCGGTGGTCTGACCGGCTGCCGGTCGACCGGCTGGGGTCCAAAGTGCACGAAAATCACCATTTCATCCATGTTCAATATTCAACAACAATCATCTATGAACATAATTCATCCATTCTCATATAATTTCTCAACTAACGACATTCGTCAACAACAACACAAGTCCTAAGCATACTAACCATAATCTAAATACGATTACTAGCCTAGAAATCACATAAAACACGTAAATGATATCGAGTAACCCTTCACCGTTACCTTATTGCGTCTTCACTACTCGTCAAGCTCCTCTTCTATTAGGAAATAGTCTTTGTCGGGATCTTGAAGGTCACCACCTACAAAATAGTTAATAAAAGATGAATTTACTTCACCTTGAGAAAGACGGAAAGTTTGAAAAGCGAGAAATACGGTAATTTTATTATCAATACGGATAGAGGAAGCTAAGAGGGGAAGAATAAGACGAACTTACGAGAATTTGAGCGAGAAACGAATGAGATACGATGATTCAAAGATTGGATCAAAATGGAGGCAAGGGTTTTGATGGTTTCTTAGTGATGAAGTAAGTGTTGTGTTTGAGTTGTGAAGAAATAGGTTAAGTGGTAGTATGAGATGTATAAGGAAAAAGTCAAGAAAAAGTCAAAGTCGCCTTAAGACGGAATTAACATGGAATCTCGCGGAAATTCCAAATACGAACTCGGAAATTCTAAATTCGACTCGGAAAATTAAATTTACGATTAAAACTAAATTTCATTGAAAAGTATCCGTAAAATATTTTCACTATAAAAATAGGGTACATTTCCGGGTGTTACAACTATGCACTGATTGTGGCATTCATGTTTCATGAATGAACAGGTTACCGGTTGGTGTTGCATGGGGTTTCGAAGTGTGAGCTAGCGAGTGTTGTACTTACAAGGATTCACCCTTAGCGTTCTAGTTTGTATTATATTTATTAACTTTTGTGCATTTATCAAGGGATCGGGATTCCATGAATTTATTGAGTTACAATTTTTTTAAATGATTTACTTAATTAAGTTTTGGTTTTATTATATAGTGACATTCGCGGTTTTTTGCATTTAAAGTTTTTAAAATATCGTATTTTCCGCTGCAAATTTATGTGTTTACTTTATTGCGAAATCGCGGGGTATCACATTGATTTTGCCAGGTCTAATTATAGTGTGTGTATTGTATCGCGTCAGATTTCAAATTATAGGAAAAAAACTTCTGACGACAATTCCGTTTAGAAATAAAAAAATCAGGAAACTAACAAAATTTCTGTCAGGAAAGTCAAAGGAATTTTTTTACTTTCCTGACGGAATTGCTATCTGTTTGCCGAGTTTTTTTTTTTTTAATTTCCTGACTGAATTTCCGTCAGGAAAGTCAATCTGTCTTAGCGCCATTGAAAATATTCAACCCGCCATTATTCTATGACGGATTCTGACGAATAAGCCGTCAAAAATATTATTCTGTCAGTTCCCCTTTGTCTCTAACGGCTTTTTTTCCGTCAGAATTTCCGCCAGTTTCCCTTTTTTTTGTAGTGATAAGATATAAATATAATATGTGGATCTCAATGATCACCTTAAGGGTTTTAATTGAGATGGTTCATCTATCAATGATAACATTGAAGACGAAATGTACCTAGCTATTCGAGGTTATAAAAGTAATATTTTATTGATTAATAATTTAACTTTTTTTTTATCTTGTAAGATAACCCAAATTCTCATTTGTGACGGCACTATCTGTCGCAAGCTTGCGACGGGCCGAATACCTACCATATTACATGAATATGAACTGGGTTGGATGTGCAAGTGGCAGACAAAGCATGACACTTAGTACAGTCTGGTCATATTTGTCTTCCCTATGCAATTTATTACTAGCCATACACTTTTCCTCTCATTTCAACCTTCCCTCTTTCTCTCATTTCAGTAATAATTTCCACATTCACTCCTCTTTCTCTTTCCGTCCCTTTTTCTCCCTCTTAAAATGTCCCCAGTAAAAATTTCCATATTATCTCTTCACAAAGACCCATAAAATACCAAACATTAGCACAATATTTGGTAACACGAGGAAGAAACCTGCAACAAATAAGGTACCACCTAAGAAAACTACTAAAGAGACGCATGCAGTTGGTGAGGTCGAAGAAGGTATCGTCATTTTTGTGTATATTTAATTTTTAATTCCATTTTGTGTTTTATCTGCCATTTTATGGTTTGTTGTTGGTTGTTTGTTTTAATTTGGTTTCTTCATTTTTTTTTTGTGTGTGTTTGTTTTGAATTCATTGTTCATTGTAGTGTTTGTTGTTGCTTGTTGCTTGTTTTAATTTGGTTTATTCGTTATTAGTTGTTAGACACTGATAAAGTGGCGGCATTGTTGAGGATTATGTGAACATGTGATAAGTTTCATATTTGTAATATTACGATACAGATTTGACATAATGTTACCATCTTGAATCAATATGTGACCATTAAAAATCATATTAAAATAGTATTATTGTTGGGGACTTGGTGAACATGTAGTGAGTTTTATATTTTCATATTTTTTACATAATGTTACCATTTATTTAGAATTTGTAACCAGTTTACAATATGTAACCATATTACTTAAAAATGTCTATGGAGACCTTATTATCTATGGGGGTTACATTGTATGTTAATGTATATAAAAATTAAGTTCATATGGTGACAATGTCTTCTATTTTCTACAGATTTGCCCAACATGGAGCGAAAGACACCCAAAGATGAAGTATTGTAAGTAAATGAGGATGGTGTGGGAAGTACGTCAAAGTGTAACTGAACACAGCCACGACTTTAACCCCATTTAGTGGCAGCACCACCACAGGTCGGAGAGGAAAATTAGTGATGCGGAGAACGAGGCTATAAAGGCCATGACATAAGCTTTTGTACCTCCATCTGTTCAGTTCAAGGTGGCGGTAGCGGCTGCTGGTGGCGATGCTTGTCCCTCCATCTATTCAGTTCAAAGTGGTCGTGTTTAGTTAATTGTCCAATAAGTGACTATGTTAAAACTTATGTTGGTGTTCTTCTGGTTACATGTATGTGTTGTGCTAGTTACATGAATGACTGTTGTAACTTGTTCTCAATATTACATTAAATGTATATATCTAAAATGGACACATGTTGTAGTGAAATGATGACATTTTGTTGTTGTTGCCTTGTTTAAATGTTGTTGTTCTTCTGGTTACATGTTTGTGTTGTGCTAGTTACATGAATGATTTGTATAACTTGGTCCCAATATATCATCTAATGTTAACATTTCATACATTTTTCCTAACTTTAGCATAACACGTGTGAAGTGGTTACATGATGATGTAGCAATGATTACATGTTCACTGATGAGATGTTTTCATGTGGTTCACTTTGTTGCATGGTAATGTTCACTTAATAAGAAAACAACTGACATTTTGGGTCTGCTCCTATGGCAGTATATACACAGAATGTTCACATTCTAGTAGAACATGGTCATCATTCTTAAAGAATATACCATTAAAAACATGCTGATAACATATGTTACCACATACGGGGCAATTGAGCAAACATCTTATCAGAAATTTGGCCGTCTTCTATATAGTTATATAATAAAGTTGGGACGATGTCATGATGCAAAGCATCCAACAAGAGTTTAAAAATTACAGCAACCATTACAACTAACATAGAAAAGGCCATAGACCACTCACAATTTAAGGCCATAAAATCGAGTCCAAAACAAAAGGCCATAGAGGATGGTTAAATTAAGGCGATAAAACATGTCCAAAAAAACGCCCAAATCATGAAACAACTAGTTCCTGCCATCCCCCTTTTTTTGCCCTCGTGCGGGTGGTCACCAAGTTGCCCTTGGGTCTGCCGCCCTCCCCGATGGGACCGCCTATCAACTCGAACCCAAGGTCGAATGACCGGGCTTTACCATCTCAATAGCAACCAACCTATCCAACTTATGTCCAAGGGCGTGGAATTGCGCGAGGAAACCAGATCTTTCAATGCTTGCGTAAATTACCCCTGCGACTGTTCGCCTTCACCACCACCGCCAACAACATGTAACCATAGCAATAACAACAAAAGGTCATCATTTCAACCACAAAATGTGTCCATTTCAGATATATACATTTAATGTAATATTGGGACCAAATTATACAAATCATTCATGTAACTAGCACAACACAAACATGTAATCAAAAGAACAACAACATTTAAATAGGGCAACAACAAAATGTCATCATTTCACTACAACATGTGTCCATTTCAGATATATACATTTAATGTAATATTGGAAACAAGTTACAACAATTATTCATGTAACTAGCACAACACATGCATGTAACTAGAAGAACACCAACATGTAAACACAACAAAAAAACTACATGTGTGCATTTCAAATGTGTACATTTCAACTACAACATGTTTCCATTTTAGATGTATACATTTAATGCAATATCGGGAACAAATTATACAAATCATTCATGTAACTAGCAATAACAACAGAATGTCATCATTTCAACTACAACATGTGTCCATTCCAAATATATACATTTCATGTAATATTGGGAACAAATTATAACAATTATTCATGTAACTAGTACAACACCAACATGTTACCAGAAAAACACAACACATAATCATTTCAACAACAACATGTGTCCACTTCAGATGTATACATTTCATGTATCCAAAACAATAAGAACATGTAAGCAGAGCAACAAAAAAAAGGTCATCGTTAATGTAAGCAGAGCAACAAGTTTCCATTTCAGATATATATAGTTAATGTAATATTGGGAGCAAATTATAACAATCATTCATGTAACTAGCACAACACAAACATGTAACCAGAAGAACACCAAAATGTAACCACAACAACAACTACAACATGTTACCAGAAAAACATCAACATGTAATCATTTCAACACTAACATGTGTCCACTTCATATGTATACATTTCATGTATCCAAAACTGAAGGTTACCTTCTTTTTCCCTTCACCCTTCTTCTTCCCTTGAGTCTTTGATTGTGATGCCTTGCCTTTTCTCACCACTTTGACAGTGAAAAGGACGATACAAATGAAGACAAATATTAAAAACCACCAAATATTTGCAAAAAATGACGCAAAAATCAAAATGGAATTAAAAATTAAAATATACGCACAAATGATAATACCTTCTTCAACTGCATGTGTCTCTTTAGCGCTCTTCTTAGGTGACACCTTATTTACTGCAGTTTTCATCCTCATGTTACCAAATATGGTGCGAATGTTTCTGTTTTAGGGGTGTTTGTGACCAGATAATATGGAAGATTTTACTGGATTTTGGAATTTTAAGAGAGAGAAAGAGAAGACGGTTTAAATGTGAGAGAGGGGAGTGAATGTGGGAATGAGATTGTGTGTTTACTGAGAGTGAGAGAAGAGAGATGGTTGAGTGTAGGGGTAGTAATAACTGGCCTAGGAAAGACAAATCAATTAATCAAAAATACAAAATAGTCACTTCATGTTTAATCAGTTTTCCACACCACTTTCTTTATACGGTCGACTCACTTTCATCAAATACGGGACTATTCGACCCATCGCAAGCTTGTGACGAATATCATCAGTCATAAACAAAACTAATTGGTAAGGTAATCTACAAGAAATATTTTAATGCTAACCAAGTTTAAACACACACTCATTAAGCACGGACAATATATGTCACAAACTGAATAATGGTCAAATACCATGATTAAAACAACAATAAAGTTTCTGAGGTACACTAATCTAATTTAGAGCCATTATCACTCTTGTAGTGTTGTAATACAAGTATTAGATAGAGATTAGGTAGGTATGGTGAGGAGTGACGACTCCACGACGTAGGATTCCTCCGACTTTACCAACCACAAAACAGTATGCGAAGTCGTAGTGCGTTTTCTCCACTAAGGTGGGGACATCATAAGCTTTGCGCCTTTGCCGTTTCTCCATTTCGTTGAATAATACTCTTATAAATCCGTTTCTCCATTTATTCTGTTTTTAGTGACAAATCTCACCAACTTTTTGAAAACTAAAATTTCTATATTAAAATTATTCACTTGCTATATTCACAAGCTTATCCATGATTTATTTCCCTCCATTTCATTATTATATTCTACTCCATCAGTATTTATGTTTAATAGGTCTCCATTTACTCTTATAAATATACCCTAAGGAGTATTTGATATCCTCACTCTTTTGTTCTCCAACTTATATAATATAACAACTAAGCTTATTGTTTTTCTTTAATCTAAGAAATTTTCAAAAAGTTTGTGAAAAATATAAGATGGGTAGCCAGGGAAGTGAAAAAGTAATTACTGGATGGGCAGCTAAAGATTCCACTGGTGTTCTTTCTCCTTATTCTTACTCTCTCAGGTTAGTTCCTCCTTATATTTGTTGGAATATAAACGCGCAATTAAGTGTCCCACATTGTCGAAAAAAAGAAAAATTGTATCACTTTATAACCTAGAGGGTTACTCATCCTACTGTCAATTATTTAAGGACGAAACTTCTCTTGTGTTGTCGAGTGATTTCTCACTATTCGGTTTGAGTATAGCACGATCCGTTTGCATGTTATAACAATTTTCATGCTCTTTCTATATTTGCATATGAAAAATTTAATTGTTTTGGCGTTCCATTCTGGGATTGTGAAATCGGATTTACAAACATATTTTAACCTATAATAAATATGTTCCGAGAATTATATCAAACCACTCTTTTTCCACAATACTGAAGGATAGATATGATTCTTTGTTTTAACGTCGATTATGTTTTCAATTTTTCAATCTCGTCAGTGTGAGAAGTGCTAGATGAACCATCTTAACCAAAACCTTAAGGTGATAGTTGAGCCTCATATGTTATTCGAGTAGTTATAATGCTCATTGGGCTTGAAAAATGGTTAGAGCACAGGTCCCCATACCATGTGCGGAGAACCCGTGACCTTTGATCACACTGACTCTGATATCATGATAGATGAACCATCCCAACCAAAACCTTAATGTGATAGTTGAAACCTATATATTATGGTTATATTCTATTAGAAGACCATATTAACCAAAATCTTAAAGTGATACTTAAAGCTTAATGTTTTATAGCTCGAATGTCCATTGGCTTAAAAAGAGAGGAGAATGCACGTGTCCCCCCATATTATGAGCACAAATTACACTCATGTAATTTTGGGCACCCAGGATTTAAACTCGTGATCTTTTCGTCTTCTTAACTCTAATACTATATGACAAGACCATTTCAACCAACATGTTTTTCTTACAACAATTTGAACAAGCTAACCCAATAACGTAATATGAAAACAGAGAAACAGGGGCAGAAGACGTGTACATAAAGGTTCATTGCTGTGGAGTATGTCACTCGGATCTTCATCAAGCTAAGAACGATCTTGGCATGTCTAACTACCCTATGGTTCCCGGGTTTGTACCTTTCATCGTCGATCCTCTTTGCTTTTATTTTTCGAAATCAGCTACTGTGTTCTTCTTAATGATCGTCATAAAATTAGCTAGGCTTTTATTTGAGTTTATATTTCACGTTACAATCTTTAATT
Source organism: Heliosperma pusillum (assembly GCA_022085475.1). Lineage (NCBI taxonomy): Eukaryota > Viridiplantae > Streptophyta > Magnoliopsida > Caryophyllales > Caryophyllaceae > Heliosperma > Heliosperma pusillum. Next base: position 31,024 of record JAIUZE010040054.1, on the reverse strand, counting down.
GCAATTACGTTGTATATCAACATCACCATAATTAAGGAAATTCATAAGGCGTCACAAATTTCCTTTTACTTTTATGACTTGTACGAGACTAATATAGAATACAAAAGTTACTTTGGATGACTAATATAGCGTACAAATTGGTGAGATAACTTTTAAAACAATAAGAATCTACCGAGTAGAAAATAATACTCCGTTCATTTTATTAATTCTATACATTTGCTTTTTAGACAATTTTTATAAGTGAGAATAATTTTCAATACAACTTCTAATATATAAGATAAAAGATAGTCATGTGAGATCTTGTTTAAATTGTCTTACCGAGTACATTGTAAATATCAAAATTTTATAATTTTTATTGATATGTAACAAAAGATTGGAAAAAAAAACATGCATTGATATTCGTGTATAAAACAAATGTATAGAATTGAATGAAATGAGATGACTATATAAATAACTAAAAATAAAGTTATTACGTGCATGTAAGAGTGGTCTTACTCCAACCATTTCATAGACTATATAACCAGTTGTATTACAATTGGCAGTGTAGTTGATGAGGTGTATAATAAAGTTTTTGTGCTATATTGTAAAGATTATAAGTTTTATTATAAAATTTATGAGCGCATTAAAAAAACTAAACTTTAACAAGTAATTTTCTCTTTATTTAGATTATTTATTTATTTTTAGTTAAAATATTCTTAACAAAAATTAATAAACAATGAGCTTAAAAAGATTAAGTTGTTATGAATGAGAATATGAGATGATTAGAATATCACAATTATCCAAATAAAGTGTAAAACATTTACCTACCATGCAATTGACATAAACATCAAAAGATGTAAATGAATAATTAAAGTGGAAGTGATTGCTTTTTCTCGAAGGACAAAGTTAGGTGTATTTCAATTTTACACGATTCATAAAATGCTTCAAGACGTGAAAGTTGGGCGTGGATTGTTTCCATTTGTGCGGTTGTTTAGTCTTGTTTCTCTTTTGGTGGATATAGATATAACATCAATGTTCCTCATAGAGAGCATTCACAATTCCAAAATTTTGTCTTCCAATCTTTTTCTCAATAAGTCTTACATGGGATGGGGCTTGCGACGGGTCAAATCCCCCTCATAAAAGGTCAAATTCGTCTCACAAATAGCAAGTGGCAAGGCAAGTGGGGGCTCCATTTGCACCTCACTTCCCCCTACTTACTCTTTGTGATGGGAATTTCACCCGTCGCAAACTTGCGACTAGACCTGGCAAACGGGTTAATCGGGTCGGGCCAGTTCGGGTCGGGTCAGTTTGGGTCTCTCGTTAATTTCAGGTTAATTCGGGTCGGGTCGGGTCATTTCGGTTTTCGGGTTTTTATCGGGTTTGTTGTCGGGTCTGTTTCGGGTTAACTGGTCGGGTTATTTCGGGAAGGGTCATTTTCGGGTCAAAGAATAAGAGACAAAAGGTCATTTTAAGTCTTTTTTGTTCAATTAAAGTTATGTTTTGTCGAGTCATTTTCGGGTTGAGTGGTTTTGAATCGGGTTATTTTCGGGTCGGGTCAGTTACAGGTCAAGAAAGATCGGGTCATGTTCGGGTCGCGTCGGGTCTGATCGGGTTTCGGGTCACATTCGGGTGTTGTAGTTCGGGTCAATTTCGGGTCACGGGTCGGGTCATTCGGGTCGGGTTAATCGAGTCGGGTTGCTTTTGCCAGGTCTACTTACGACGGGTCAGTCCGTCACAAATGAAAATTTGTGGTCTTTTCTCTTATAATATGCCACATCTCATATTGTCCTTGTTGGGGGGACCTACCATTGATTTTGTACTCGTGTATATTTTTGTAACCTTTTATTATTGATTGTAACTAAAAATATTATGTTCCTCTTATACATGTTTCATAACAATTGTATATATTTTATCATATATCATAATTGTTTTCATTAGTATCTCATACTCCCTCATATCCAATCCAATGTACCCACTTTTCATTTTTGTACAATCCAATCCAATGTACCCATTTTCTTTTTGGGTAACATTTAGACCACTTTACCCTTGCAACACCCATTTAATTACATACAATGCCATCAAATACACTACTTTTTAACATTAAAATTCAAGGGCAATTTATTTCCTTTTACTATTTGTGACACATTTTTCTTAAAACTTGTGCCCGGACCCACGGGTACATTGGATTGGATAGGAGGGAGTATTATATAAGGTCTTGCTTTAAACGGGCGACCCTTCTGATTGCTTTAAACGGGTCAAGCTCCCTCACAAAAATGCAAGTGGGACATGTGATCCATTTTCTCCCACTTGTCCTACTTGTTCTTTTTGTGAGGGAATTTGACCCGTCTGAAGCTTTTCGTCTGAAAGTTTTAGACGAGACGTCTCGTCTGAAGCTCAGACGTCTCGTCTGAAGCTCAGACGTCTCGTATGAAATGAGAATTGGTGCTCATATTATACTATACAATATACACCTATTTGAGTAGATTTTTTACCATTTTTTCATCAATTTGTAATTGATCGCTCATTAAATTTATTAAGATACCGTCTCTCATGAGACCTACTAAAAAAATAGAAATAGTTAGACATTTTTTGTGTTTTTGAGAAGATACTCGAAAATGTTATATGTAAATTAATACTGTTAGAACCTCATTGTTGTTGATGTGTATATATAAAATTGGGACGGTAAATGATAGAAAAATGTGAGAGAAACATATGGGACACCTCACCATCACGGATGCTTTAGTATTCTCGAAAAAAAAACTACATAGATCTATATTTCCTAACAATAAAAATAGTTGCAATTTTTTTAAATGTCATATAATCCAATAGTGACATCATTGTGTAGTCTTCCAACGTCAAATATGACAAATTTTATGTTCTACTCTTATCTAATAGAAGAATCATTTGATTATGAAAAGTTAACCTTAGACCATATTTATCCATGGGTTTACTTCACCATAGTCTACCTTTTAATATTAATTTTTCATTCAAAACCTACTTTATTAAACCCACTCTAATTTATCTATCTTTATCAACACCTACAATTCACCCATTTTAACTAAACTACTTTATTTGTTTTCCCACACATTTTTTTTAACATGCTAAAAAGTTTGTTCAATAAAAATAGGACATCTGGCCAGAAAAATAGGTCCACAGAAGGTGAGAGAGGTTCTCTGCCCACCTAAACTCCTACAAGGTCCCAACAAGTTTGATTTTTTTATTACTTTTTTGCCTTTCACCTCCCATCCAAACCTTTTGTTTCACCTTCGATAAAGATAATCTTAGTACAAGTGTCAATCTTACAAAGGATTTCTTATAGTTGTAGAGGTGGTAAATGGGTTAATTGGGTTGTGTTAATTAGATCGTCATATTGGGTCTCTTACATATTCTGTTTTGGGTTGGGGATAGGTCATCTCGGATTTCTCGTTAGTTTTAGATGTCAAGTTGTCATGTGATTTTAGATTAGGTTTGAGTCATTTCGAGTCCGGCCATTAAGGATAAATCATCTTCAGGCCAGAGATTAAAAACCTTTAATTACTACTAATATGACTAACAAAAGGTATCTTATAAAATTATTTATTTATTTATTAGAGAGCATTGCAAGTTTGCAACCAATAAACCCTTAGTTTGATGTATACTTCCTCCATTCAACTCCACTCTACCAAAAAAAAATTTCACATTTGCCGAAACGGGTTTTACACGGTAAATATCGTTAGCTACGTGTTTGCAAAAATTATAAAAGTTAGATATTAATAATGTACTCGTAAAGACGAATCAAACAAGATCACACATGAATATATTTTTTACTTATATATTGAGAGAAAATTGCAATTATATGATCGCTTGTGAATAGTGTACAAAAAAGAAAGTGGTAGAGTGGAGTTGAATGGAGAAAGTATAATGTTCATAACTTAATAATTGAAATTTTTTGTCACTTTGAATCGGGTCAATTACAAATTGGATGGTTTTGGGTCAAGTCACCTCGTGTCGGGCCAAAATTGGGCCAATCAAATTTCGGATCGGGTCAATTCGGGTTTCAGACAACTTCTGATCACTTTCGGGTGTCGGGTCAGCCTTATCGAGTTAAGTCATTCGGAAGAAGTAAGCTTTGCTAGCAATTAACATTCAATAGCATTGTCACCCTGTGGTGCCTGATATCGAAGTACAACAAGTAGTCTATTAATTGCAATGATGATCTATTATTGGAGATATTACCTAGTCTGAAGACTTTCCTGACTTTCCTAGATACTACACTTCCTAATTATGTTTCTTATATTATTTAGGAAAACTATTACTATTATAATATTGTATTTCCTTATCTAGATTAGGAAACATAAAACTTTATTATTAGTATAAATAGACATGTTGTATCTCAGTTATTATTATGCAATTTCTCAATAAAACTTATCTTTCCAATATGGTATCAGAGCCTTGTGCTCCTGATAGAGGATAACGCCTCGGAGTAGATCCTTAGGCTGGAAGTAAAAACACCCATCCAAAACCCGACTTTGTTCGGATTATATCCACACCTTTCTTTCCGCTGCCACCACCTTGGGGATTGCATCAAACCAAGTACTATGTTTATGGCCACCACCCTTTTCGGCCACCACAAGAATTTACACAAACTCACCACTATAATTATGGCTACAACCCTTCGAGCCATCAACACAACATGGCCACAACCCTTTCGGCCACCAAAACCTCACCACAATCCTATCATCAACTTTGACCACCACACTTTCGGTCACCCACCAAAATATATTGGCGAGCTCAGCACAACGCTACCAAGCACATCATCATTCTAACTACCACCTTGGCACAACTCATCTTGTCCAAGACTGCACTTGCTCTCCGATCGTCCGTCTTGCGGGAGCGTATTGGAGATATTACCTAGTCTGAAGACTTTCCTGACTTTCCTAGATACTACACTTCCTAATTATGTTTCTTATATTATTTAGGAAAACTATTACTATTATAATATTGTATTTCCTTATCTAGATTAGGAAACATAAAACTTTATTATTAGTATAAATAGACATGTTGTATCTCAGTTATTATTATGCAATTTCTCAATAAAACTTATCTTTCCAATATGGTATCAGAGCCTTGTGCTCCTGATAGAGGATAACGCCTCGGAGTAGATCCTTAGGCTGGAAGTAAAAACACCCATCCAAAACCCGACTTTGTTCGGATTATATCCACACCTTTCTTTCCGCTGCCACCACCTTGGGGATTGCATCAAACCAAGTACTATGTTTATGGCCACCACCCTTTTCGGCCACCACAAGAATTTACACAAACTCACCACTATAATTATGGCTACAACCCTTCGAGCCATCAACACAACATGGCCACAACCCTTTCGGCCACCAAAACCTCACCACAATCCTATCATCAACTTTGACCACCACACTTTCGGTCACCCACCAAAATATATTGGCGAGCTCAGCACAACGCTACCAAGCACATCATCATTCTAACTACCACCTTGGCACAACTCATCTTGTCCAAGACTGCACTTGCTCTCCGATCGTCCGTCTTGCGGGAGCGTATTGGAGATATTACCTAGTCTGAAGACTTTCCTGACTTTCCTAGATACTACACTTCCTAATTATGTTTCTTATATTATTTAGGAAAACTATTACTATTATAATATTGTATTTCCTTATCTAGATTAGGAAACATAAAACTTTATTATTAGTATAAATAGACATGTTGTATCTCAATTATTATTATGCAATTTCTCTATTACGCGCAATGGTACTGTGAATAATGATGGGGTTCGTGGCAGAGTACCAACAATTGAAGTCTTCATTATGTTTTATTCATTCACATTTGCTTTAACTAATTTTTCAATGTTCGGTATGATATGAACCACTAATGCTAAGTAGTTAACCCCGGTATATGCAGACATGAGGTGGTGGGTGAAGTGCTGGAGGTCGGATCCGAAGTGACCAAATTCAAAGTTGGGGATCGAGTGGGAGTTGGGCTGATCGTACAGTGTTGCCGTAATTGCCATCCTTGCCAGTCGGAAGAAGAGCAGTATTGTAACAAGAAGATCTGGTCTTACAATGATGTCTACCTTGATGGCAAGCCCACCCAAGGTGGCTTCGCATCTCATACCGTTGTTGATCAAAAGTAAGTTCAATGTATTTTTTTGTAAAACTGTCTTCTGCAAGTAATCATTTATGTTTACACTAACAAATGCTCGATTATAGTAGTCGTAGTAGTTGTGGTCGTCTTTAGGGCATGGTCATATTGTCAATGCCACAATTAGAGCTGCACAGCTCATATTATGCATTACCAATACCACTAATTCGGTCAGTCCGACCACTACTTTTATAGTCTACTACGAGGCGATATGAGAGTGCTGAAAGCAACAATTAAGACTAAATGATTCACTTTTGAAATAATTTGTCAGATTTGTGGTGAAAATACCAGAAGGGATGGCATCCGAGCAGGCAGCACCACTACTATGTGCAGGAGTAACAGTGTACAGCCCACTAAAACACTTTGGGCTAAGCAAGAGTGGAATGAGAGGTGGGATATTGGGGCTAGGCGGAGTGGGCCACATGGGAGTGAAGATAGCGAAAGCGATGGGCCATCACGTGACAGTAATAAGCTCCTCAGATAAGAAGAGAGTAGAGGCATTGGATCATTTGGGTGCAGATGCATATGTTGTGAGTTCAAATGCTGAGAAAATGCAAGAAGTTGCTGATTCACTTGACTACATTATTGATACTATTCCTGTTGTTCACCCTCTCGAACCTTACCTTCCATTATTGAGGATGAACGGCAAACTTATTTTGAATGGTGTTCTCGGTGAACCGCTTCAATTCCTTACGCCCATGATCATGCTTGGTAAGTCCTTACTCCTAGCAACACCTTGCTTTTGAACTTACCGATGGTTGATCGTGAATATGTACCCGTGTCCTAAATCTTGGACAGCATTATTGCATAGTTGCATAACATAGATTAGAGTCATGCAGAGTCTTACACGCGAATCATGAATCATGTAGTCATACTCGAGTCTGAGTAACATAGCCAATAACCGAGTCAGTGCAAATTTGATTGCACGACATTAAGTTGTGAAGAGCATGTTAAGTAACGTGAATATGTTTGCAATGTGAATCAGGGAGAAAGGCAATAACAGGGACATTCATAGGAAGCATGAAAGAAATGGAGGACATGTTGCAATTTTGTAATGAGAAGAATTTGACATCCCAAATAGAGATTGTTAAGATGGATTACATTAATGAAGCTATGGAAAGGCTTGAGAAGAATGATGTGCGTTACCGTTTCGTCGTCGATGTGGCCGGCAGTAAACTCGACGTCTAATATCTACAGTTCCTTTTTATTTGTTGCAAAGGGTGTATACACTTTTCTTTTGTTACAGTTCCATGTTTGGCGCAAATTCAATGAAACAATGTTTGTTTGAGTGCTAAATTAAATATTGCTGTGTGACTTGTATTTATTCATATGTTGGGTTTAAAATCATCATCATCATCTATCGGTTCGGCCTTTATCTTAAACACTACTCTTGTTTGGATATCAAAAATAGAGGGGAAAGGGGAAAGGGAAAGGAGGGCGAATTGTAGATGAGAGTTTTTCATCAAATCTTTTCTTTATTTGTGGGAAACTCTTTTACGAGCAAAAAGTCTGGATTCATTTTTCCTCCCCTCCAACTCCCTTCAACCCCATTTAGGGATCCAATGAAAATTGTCTTTCCTTTGCTTCCAAATTTCTCTATCCAAGCAAGTCCTAAATAAAGTGAATGTAAAAAAGTTTACACGCATTAAATGGATGCCATATTCAATGAGCAACTCACTTAAGCATCCAAGCAAGAGTTAAACTGTACCTTAATATGATATCGAGAAGTTCATATGCTTGTGATGATAATTTCAAGTTGTCAACAATTATAGGATACAATATGTGTTGAATGTCATTGTTCACTTTAGTGGTTTTCGAGGGCGATATTTTCAAATTCGCGTAAAAATACTATGAGATTGTTTGGATATGAAACTAGGAAGGAAGGGAGGGAGGGGAAAGAGGGAAGGGAAAGGGAGCTAGGGAGGGGAAATGAGGAATGAATGTTTGGATAAAATTTTTGTTTAAATTTTTCGTATGATAGATGGATTAAGGTTTGTCTTGAAAGAGAAAAATAGGCCCCTTTAAATTTTTCTTCCTCCATTTCTCACCATCCTTATTTATTATTCAAATACTCCTTCGAATGCAATCAATTGGTAACATGACATTTAGCACTTTTTTTTAGGTGGAAATGTGGAATTAAAAATAAGGGGTAAAATATGGAAATAGGGATGAGAATGCAAATAGATGTTCCCACTAGTTTGGATTGGCTCAGAGTAAATAGGTCTCATGTTAAAACTCTCTCATCTGGGTTCGGACCGAATGCCACCATAATCTGGCCTTGCCTCCGAGATAAAAGGCTGCGTAATCAACTTTTAAGTCTTCCGACTTAACCACCTCAAATATGTTCTCCATCTCACGAATCCAATCATCTAGCAAGTTCGGCGCCCAATCCCATCATATTTTGTGGAACGGTGACATGAAATAGCGGTGCTCATGGTGAATGCATCAACCACCACCTCTTAAGACTTCCCGACGTTGTGAAGTGTTTCCTTTAGCGCCGCATTTTGCTCAATCAACCTCTGTATATGTTCAGGGGTTATGTTTATAAACGCTGCCTTCTTAGCCATATTAATCATCAAAATAAAAGGGGAACATAAGCATATAGCATGCTGCTCAAAACAAACATAGACTCGTACAAATGTCATTGGGCCGAGGCGGTGGTGGATATACCCCCACCCCACCCCACCGTACCCTACCCCCCGGATTGTGTACCCGTACCCACCAAGCAATTCTCATAAGTCATACCATACCTGCCCCATTACCCATGGCGAGTACAAGTTTCCACATCCGTACTCATCCCACCAAGTAAAAATCTATACCCGTACCCGCACCATTACCCACCAACCACCTATGTTATATCGATACTTTTTTTTAATACAATGTAGTTTAATCCCAATGAATTTCCGCGAATTTTCATTTTATATTTCTAGTTTAATATTTTGAATAAAAATTAATAAGAACATTATAAAAAAATCATAATAATATGTATATTCTTTTAATACTTGGTGGGTAGGTGGGTATGTCGTAAAACTCATCCCCGCCCCACCACACATGGCGGGTGGAATTTTTGTATCCATGCCCGCCCCACCACCCGCTAAAGCTCTACCCATACCCGCTCCAACTGGGACGGGTGCGGGACGACGTCTGTTTATACCCACCTGGCTGACATCCTTATAGACTCAACCTGGACAGTCTTACTCGGTCAAATGTGACTACACCACTCAACCGAGCCCTACTCACTCGGTCGAGTGTTACCGGCCGAATTTGACCATTCCATAAGCATACCTGTAGCCATAAAACCCGACTCGATCGAGTGTCAAGGTTCACTTGGCCGAGTTACCTCTACTCGGTCGAGCCCTATAAACTACACCATCGAGTCTTTCAAAATTATGCCTTTTCATATTCCGACACACATACATGACTTTACATCGCCTAGTTCACATGTTTCCATCATTCATCGTAATAAACATAACTTAGAAACACACTAATTGGCATTTACCTATGGGGCTTTAGCAAAACATTCCAATGTAAATAGGAGGATTATCATTTTGATTGCCCGATATAGGATATTCAATCAATAATAAAAGAGCAACTTAAACAACTTTATTGAAGGTCTCAGGATACGTAATGTTTACAATTCCTTCTAAACCAAATCAAAAGTACATTGGAATCTGAAAGAGTAAACCATAGTCTAAAAGGGATACATTTATTAAATGAGACTAGTAGAGAATCACAGATCTTCCATCTCACATTTAACAATCCATAGAAAATCCGCATTATTAATGTCAAGAATGATTGCTCACCAATTGACGGAAATATTAAATGGATCACCGAATGTAATTTTAAAAGCATTTGACAAAAGAAAGAGCACACGCCAATTAACAAGAGGTAGGAAATAATCAAGCTCATAAAGCGATACATCAGACTATCCGCATCAATGATCATTTATCTTCCATCATTTTACTATATTTTATCCTTTCTCTCTCCCTACTTACATTTTCAATTCAGCTTTTGACTCATCACTAAAATTCACTCATTTTTTTCAACATCAATAACCATCAAATTTTTCTATTCCTCACTTTATCTTACCCCACAAAGGTTTTTACCATATAAAAAACTATAGCAAAAATACAATGGGCCTTGAAATTGTGTGTTTTATTGTCTCGCTGACAACTTGCACTAGCTTTTTAAAATTAAATAATACCTTCTCTCTCACAAGTCCCCACAACACTACATCAATTTACCCATCACAACAGAGATGTTCATTGCTTTGTTGATGAACGATGCATGAAAAGAAGACCATCCTTTTAACCTAATCTACTCACTTTTGGTAAGGTGATGCCCACTTGATAATGCAGATAGTCTCAACAACTACAATAGCCACAACCATCACCAACACATGCTAACACCATCTCACTCCAACATCAATCCCATTATATATCAATCAGAATGCAGGCTAGTATGCTACTGATCACACGTTATTCGAGACCTGCTACGGATCACGAGTCACCTCACTCATGCCTGCTATGGATCACGGGGCATGTATCTTGATGCGTAGATTGCGTACTACGGATCATAGGTCATCCCGAGCCTGCTACCAATCACAGGTCATCGGCGAGCCTGCTATTGAACACAAGTCATCGAAGAAACCCATATCAGTAATCACAAATTCTCATTTGTGACAGGGGAAACCCGTCGCAAGCTTGTGACGGGTCAAATCCCCCTCACAAAGGGCAAGTGGGAGACAAATGGAGTGATAGAATAATAGTAAATATAATGTAATTATTTGACGTATTATTAGTTACCTAATTAGTTGGCAATCAGTTTTGTAATTAGCTGTTAATATTCTGTTGCCTAGTTTATAGTAATTAGCTTCCTAAATTATAGGCTAACCTAAGTGTATTTAACTCAACGTTGGATTCAATACAAACCATCCATTAATCTCTTTCATGGTATCAGTGATTTACTCTTTCTCAAAATCCCTTCCGCTCTTCATCGATTAGCCGTCTCTGATACGGCTATCGCAACCCTATCAAAGATAAAACCTAACGGTCTCAACAAAATGCAGTAGAGGCAGTTGGGTATCGAATCCACAGGGAGAGGGAATCCTATAACTTGCTAAATCTGTCAAAGTAACACAATTGGGGGTTTGGTTGAATGATTTTCTAGCACTACAAGAGAAAAGGGAAAGAGAAATAAAAAGCGAAATATCAGAAAGAAGAAGAACTAGGATCGTCGGTTCCCCATGGCATCTAGGGTCAAGATAGAAATCAAAGTAATATCTAAACAGGTTTGTGGGTAGTGAAAAGGTCCTCTCGGTCCGCTATTCGCCCTAAGATATACTAACTTAGCTCTCGCCCTCATTAGCAAAATCCCAAAGTTCATCACTGATCTGTCCTCTTCCAATCTCTCGATCTAGGTCAAGGGGGTATCAGGTCAATCAATTGAATGCGTCGACTCAAACAATTAAAAGCTATTAAATGTGATGATTGCTTCCAAACCTAATCTAAAGACTACTAATCAACTCATCTCACCTAAGCCACGGTTCCCCTAAATCCTAGCAAAGGAATTAGCTACGCATAATAGAAATAAGAACAACAACAATAATAAACAAGGAACAAAAAGACATAGATAAGTAATTAATTGAATTCAAGAACAATAATACCGAATTGGAAAGAAGAAGAAAGTCAGAGGAAGTCCTCCAATTCAGATCCCAAAAATCTTAGTCAAAAATCAAGTCTAGGGTAAGAAATTGGTTCTAATCTAAAGTCTAGTGTAAAGAGTATGGAGTCAGGAGTCCTTTTCTTCTTCTAGTTTACGGCTTTTAGTAAAAACAAAATAACAAATTACAAGGCGTCCATTGCTTAATACACTATCTCGCGAAGCCCAAGAAGTACGAAACCACTCGTTTGAGTAGAATTCGTTGTCCAAATCACTCGATCGAGTAGACATAGTGCTCGATCGAGTAATTGTCCAAAGCCAGCAGCTCGATCGAGTAGTTTGGTTACTAGATCGAGGTCTTCTAATCAAAGAGGTGGTCGATCGAAGGATTTAATACCTCGAACGAGTATTTTGCTCATGGATTTCGTTCATTCATTCCTTCAACACGACTCCATGCATTCCGAGACACCAAGATTCCTTTCCGACTCACTTATGCATGCTTGAGGAGCTACAAAATGGCTAGTTTTCCATCATTCTGGTTCACATCTGCAAATATTACAAAAGAAACCAAAGTAGACTATTTGGGGGATATTTGTAGTATAACACTACTAAATGAGCATGGAAATGAATGTTAATATGGCCTAAAAGGTCTATATAAAATGCACGCATCAAACTTCCCCAAACCAAACCTTTGCTTGTCCTCAAGCAAAAAGGATGCAACAAACAAATGAAACAAATAAACTCCGGACAACCGCAAATCGCCTGCTTGAACCAATTTAATGCAACAATCAAACTCAGCAATGATATCAAATGCAAACGAACTGAACCGTCGACCTTGCCAGACGATCAATGTCGGACTCTCACGGGTCACTCTTCTCTCAGCAAAGCAAAGAGTAAGCAAGTTATGTGTAAGAGAGAGAAAGAGAAAAATAGTCACTCACCTAACTACGACCGTCGCGTTCATGCAATGCCAACTAACATGATAAAAGATTCAGTTACCATACACACGCACAACCACCATTCAAGGACTATCACACGCCGAATACTCGCAATATTTGGATAAGTGAGGTTATGGGTAAGAAGGGGCAAAACAATAATGGAATAGATGAGGTAAAGCGTCAAGCTAGCTACCTTATCTTAATCGAATGACAAAATCCGTCTTCTTATCTCATAATGAAGCACACGGCCATGATTCGGCCGTCAACTCACTAGAACCAAAAGGATGGAGTGGAAACGAAACGGGTTAGCTTATTCAGCTCTTAATTAATCCCCAAATGATATGAATAAAGCATGGGAACAGAGACCATTTCCTTTTTCTTTTTCTTTATTATTTTTTCTTCTCTTTTTTTTTTCTTTATTATTTTTTTCTTCTCTTTTTTTTTTCTTTTTCAAAATATTCAGCTAACATTTCCACGAGAACAATTTCAACTTCGATTCCCAAATTCTTCAGATACCAACTCCGTAGCAAGGATGCAAACCAACTGATAAAATGAAGTAAATACCTCAACAACCAACACTAGACTAGCTCGACGCAAGGTAGGCTAAATTTAGGATGTAGATTGTGGGTCAACTGGCAGTTTTGGCTGAATGTGGAGTTAATTGGGTAAATGAGAAAAAGGGAAATTGCAAGCATTCTCCAAACATGTGATACCGACCACGAACCCGTACGTGCAGGCTATAAGAATCAAATTTCATATACATGCAATGCGATGACACAAGGGAGTAACTACTCACAATCCTATTTGAACTGGTCATAGATGTCACCAGTTTAAGAGCTCTACTCCTCAGAATATGTAAGTAGGTTGCCAACATGTCAAGTCAAGTCTATTCGTTCAGCATCGATTAACAGCAAATGATCATGCAAGAGATATTAACTGTGCAAGGCTTAAGTCGAGACTAGATGAAGAGTAGGAGAAAATTGTTCCGACTCGACTAAAATGCAAAAATAAACATGAATTTTAGTTTTTGGAATTTTTGAGTGATTAACAATGCATACGAAAATGCAGTAAAAACGAAATGCAGACACGATATGGATGCAAAACCTCCCCAAACCAAACCGCACAATGTCCCCATTGTACAAAGTAAAGGAAAAAGAATTGCAAACTAGAGAGAGTCGGAAACTTACAGGAACGCGTGTATAACCGACTTCCCCAAACCGGACCGGAAGGATGTGCTCCAGGGAGTCGATCGAGTAGAAAACTACTCGATCTAGTGAAAGCGAGATGAAGCTTGCTCGATCGACTGGAAAAAACAGCTCGTCCGAGAGGTACCTTCGCAGGAGTACTCGATCGAGTAACTAGAGGGCTCGATCAAGGGGTTTAGTGCTCGATCGAGCGGGACTACTACTCGATCGAACAGAAATGTCAGAGCAAAGAACACCAAAACTGCGAGAAGCAAGAAAGGACGCAATTGAATTGTTTGAACAGTAAACAGAGATAGACTACTAAAAAGTTATAAAGACGGTACAACAAAACAATAATAGATCGAGTTGCCTCCCGATAAGCGCAGGTTTATAAGGTCCCGCACGACCCTTGAGCTTCAATCATCAAGCTCCTCGTTTCCGTCGAAGAACAGCACTTCGACGCGACCCACGACACTGTCAGCTCCATAGTAGTGTTTCACATGATGTCCATTAACCTTGAACCGTTGACCCTCAGAGTCTTCTATCTCAACGGATCCGAACTGAGTAACAGCAGTTACTGTGTACGGACCACTCCACCTGGATTTCAGCTTACCAGGAAATAAACGCAGTCAGGCATTGAATAGCAACACCTTCTGCCCGACTTGGAACTCGCGAGGTATGATTCTCTTATCGTGCCAACGTTTGGTCTTCTCTTTGTAAATACGCGAGCTATCATAGGCATTCAGACAGAATTCCTCTAGTGCATCTAGCTGCAACAAACGTTTCTCACCACACAAGTTAGCATCATAATTAAGTTGGCGGACTGCCCACCAGGCTTTATGTTCTAGCTCAACAGGTAAATGACAGGACTTCCCATACACTAATCGATACGGTGAGGCACCGATAGGTGTCTTAAATGCGGTCCTGTAGGCCCATAATGTGTCCTCTAGTTTGGCACTCCAATCCTTCCGTGATTTAGACACGACCTTACTTCGAATCTCCTTTAGTTTCCTATTAGAGACTTCAACCTGCCCACTATTCTGAGGATGATACCCCAAACCCCTACGATGTTTGACACCATATTTAGACAGTAAGGTCGTTAAATGCTGGTCCCTAAAATGCATACCCCTGTCACTAATGACAACCCTAGGGACGCCAAAACGGGGGAAAATGGTCTTACGAAACAGCTTAATCACGGTCTTGGCATCACAGTTGGGAGTAGCGATCGCTTCTACCCATTTAGACACATAATCTACAGCTACCAGAATATACCTGTTACCAAGACTCGACGGGAATGGTCCTTGATAATCAATGCCCCAGACATCAAAAAGCTCGACCTCTAAAATGCCGTTTTGGGGCATCTCATGTCTCTTTGATATGTTTCCTGTCCGCTGGCAAGCATCACAGCTAGCAATAAAAGCTTTACTGTCAGAAAAGAGAGTCGGCCAATAAAAACCAGACTGTAATACCTTGGCCACGGTGCGCGATGGACCGTGGTGACCTCCACAAGGGGAAGAATGGCAGCCTTCTAGGATGGCTTTGATCTCCCATTGTGGAACACACCGTCGAAATAGACCGTCTGCGCATGACTTGAACAAGTATGGATCATCCCAGAAATAATCACGCACATCATGTAGAAACTTCTTCCGCTGCTGATAAGACATATCAGGTAGCAGCTTCTGGCTGACAATGTGATTGGCATAATCTGCAAACGAAGGTTCAACACCATCGTTAGACTTTATAGAATGGACAGTGCATAAAGTATCATCAGCAAACGAATCATTAATGGGAAGAGAATCCTCCCCCTCTTGTCGCGTCAAACGCGAAAGATGATCCGCTACAACATTCTCAGCGCCTTTCTTGTCCCTGATTTCCAGATCAAATTCCTGGAGAAGGAGTATCCACCTCAGCAATCTGGGTTTGGCCTCTTTCTTATTCAGAAGGTGTTTTAGCGCTGCATGATCTGTAAAAACAATAACTTTAGAACCCAACAGATATGATCTAAATTTATCAAGCGCATAAACTACAGCTAAAAGCTTCTTCTCAGTGGTAGCATATTTCACTTGAGCCTCATCCAGAGTTCGGCTTGCATAGTAAATAGCATTCAAAGCTTTGTCTTTCCGCTGGCCGAGCACCGCTCCTAGTGCGTAATCGCTTGCATCGCACATAATCTCAAACGGCAGCGTCCAATCGGGAGGCTGAATGATGGGTGCGGAGACCAAAGCCTGTTTCAAAGTGTTAAAAGCAGAAAGACAATCATCAGTAAAATCGAAAGGAGCATCTTTTAATAGCAACTGTGTAAGTGGTTTAGTAATTTTAGAGAAGTCCTTGATGAACCGGCGATAAAAACCGGCGTGATCAAGGAAACTCTTCACCCCCTTAACGTTAATAGGAGGGGGAAATTGTTGAATCACTTGCACCTTTGCTCTGTCTACGTCAAGACCCCTACTCGAAACCAAGTGCCCAAGGACTACTCCCTCATTGACCATGAAATGGCACTTTTCCCAGTTTAGCACCAGATTAACCTCGATACAACGCTGCAAAACTTTATCAAGGTTAGCTAAACATTTATCAAAATCATTCCCATAGACACTGAAGTCATCCATAAAGACTTCCATGATAGACTTTATATACTCAGAAAATATCCTCATCATGCACCTCTGAAAGGTGGCAGGGGCATTACACAAACCAAAAGGCATTCTACGATAAGCAAAAACACTCTTAGGACAAGTAAAAGTAGTCTTTTCCTGATCATCTGGATGAATAGGGATCTGAAAGAACCCTGAGTACCCATCCAAATAACAGAAAAACTCATGAGAAGCTAACCTTTCTATCATCTGATCAATGAAAGGAAGGGGAAAATGATCTTTCTTGGTGGCGGCATTTAACTGCCTATAATCTATACACATCCGCCACCCAGTTACTAGTCGAGTAGGTATTAATTCATTCTTTTCATTTTTAACAACTGTAGTACCTCCTTTCTTGGGTACGACCTGAACTGGGCTTACCCATTTGGAGTGACCAACCGAATAAATAATACCTGCATCGAGTAGTTTCATCACCTCGGTCATCACAACCTCCTCCATCTTCGGGTTCAGCTTCCGCTGACCCTGTCTGCAAGGTTTGTGACCTTCTTCCAGCTCAATCCTATGCATACAGACATCAGGGCTAATGCCCTTGATGTCATCCAGTGAATAACCCATTGCTTTCCTGTTCCTCTTAAGTACAGCCAACAATGCGGTTAGTTGTTCCTCTTTCAGTTTGGAACTAACAATGACTGGAAATTGCTCAGTATTATCAAGAAAGGCATACTTAAGGTGAGTTGGAAGAGGCTTACGCTCGGGAATCTTTACCTCGACGGAACACAAGGTATGACCCAGGTGTCCCAGCTGTTCTTCCTCTGCGTCAGTCAATTCTACCTCATCTGCAGTAACTCCAAGCAATTTCAGCACAGCCTCATCGTCATCAGCATAATCTGGACACTCATCTAACAAAGTCAAAGACTCCAACGGATCCTTTACCAAGGAATCCGGCCAGAACTCATAAGTGAACTCATCAATGATATCAACAGAAAAGCAGGCATCCTCTATCATTGGTCTAGATAAAGTGTCAGGTAAACTGAACGAAACTGTATCATCCCCTACAGCTAGAGTTAAACGCCCGTGTTTAACATCTATAATGGCCCCAGCTGTACACAAAAACGGCCGACCCAAAATAATTTGGGTACGGGTATCCTCAGCAATGTCTAAGACTATGAAGTCAACAGAAATAAAAAACTTGCCCACCTTAACGGGCACGTCTTCTACGACACCTAAGGGTCTCCTAACAGATCTATCAGCCATCTGCAGGGTGATATTGGTCGTCTTAAGACAACCCATGTTAAGCTTACGATAGATAGAATAAGGCATGACACTAACGCTAGCTCCAAGATCACATAGTGCCTTATCTATCACGACATCTTCTATAACATAAGTAATAGAGAAACTACCCGGATCCTTAAGTTTAGGGGGAGACTTATTCAGAATTAAACTACTAGACTCTTCCATAAAAGCGACAGTAGCGAAATTCTCAAGTGCCTTCTTACGCGTTACAATATCTTTCATAAATTTGGCGTAAAGAGGTACTTGAGTGATTAGCTCGGCAAAAGGCACAGTTACCTGAATGTTTTTAACCATGTCTACAAATTTGCTGAACTGTTTCTCCGTCTTTGAATCACGTAAACGACCTGGGTATGGGACTCTGACCATCGGAAACGGGTCCCCAATTTTCTCTTTACTCGGTACCTTCTCAGCAGGGGAAGGTACTTCATCGCACACAATCTCGATTTGCGTGCCTGATGTCTGACATTCACTCGATCGAGTTTTCTGTGCACTCGATCGAGTGATTCCTTCCTCATCATCCTTCGATCGAGTGGAAGGGTTACTCGATCGAAGGTCTTCTAAAACCAAGCTACTCAATCGAGTATGTATACTACTCGATCGAGGAATGTCTTCAGCTGGACTACTCGATCGAGTGATTGGTATACTCGATCGAGCAGTGTCCTTAACAAAATCATTCGATCGAGTGGTATTCTCAGTCGATCGATCACTTCTCTGTACGTCTTCAGTTAATTCATCCGAGACATCGTCGACCTCGGTATGTGTGCTTTCAGGGACGTGTACAGGACTGTCATAAGGACGACCACTTCTCAGATTTATGGCATTGACTGGGTCATTGTTCGGAAGTAGCGAATTACATCTGTCGAGCAGTTTCCGGAGGGTATCCGCACTAGATTGTTGCTCAAGCTTTTGTGCATTGATAGTGGCCTTGAGATCTTGATATTCGGCTTGGGTAATGAGTACCTTGCCTTCATCCACGGGTGGTTGATATTTTGCAGCAGTTAACTCGGCATATAACTCGGAAAAAGAACCCCCTTGCTTGAATTTCCTATAAGCAAGAACCCTTGCTGAATCAGCCAAACAAGTAATAGGGTCATGTCCTTCATCACCGCATCTGCCACATACCATCTCAATAGCTTGAACTTGGTGTATTTCACCCAAATTCCCCGTTTCTACCACATGAACTTCTTCAACAACAGTGTCCCTCCTTCTCTCCGCTCTAGGATTACCGTAGCTAGCAGAATGGATGGCCATATTTTCAATAAGTTGCCACCCTTCATCATCCTCTACATTAGCCTGAAATCTTCCTCGTGTAGCAACATCCAGAACCATTCTTTGCTCATAAAGCAACCCATTGTAAAATTGGCTGCACAAAAACCATTGCTCAAACCCGTGATGCGGAACTGAGCGAACTAGCTTCTTGAACCTGGCCCATGCTACACTCAAATCTTCAGTAGTAGATTAAGTAAAATTCGTGATCTGGCGGCGCAGCGCATTAGTTCGCAGAGGAGGAAAATACCGTCTGTAGAAGGCTAGAGCTAGCGAACTCCAATCTTTAACCCCAGCAGCCTTCCTATCTAAATCTCTCCACCAATCCTTAGCATCATTAGTCAAGGAAAAAGGAAAAAGGAACTCCTTTACCCTGTCTTGTGTCACACCAGCAACTACAGGAATGGCGGAACAATAGTCTGTAAATATCTCAACATGCCTAGCTGGGTCTTCATCTACCATACCCCCGAATAAATTCCGCTCCACTAAACTGTAGTAGGACGGATGTATTGTGAAGGTACCCTCATCAGCAAGAGGGAGGGCAGTTCCCTTAGGTAGAGTCTCAGCACTGGGCTCAGAATGACTCGCAATCTTAGGCATCCTGCAGAGAAATTACAGCAGCAGCAGGTTCAAATGGTCCTCTTTTAGGACTTATACCTGCAAATACTAAACACTAACTCAAATATGAGAACAGCCTCGAGGAATAAATTCCTCGAGACCAAAGACAAACTAAAGAAAGCTACAAAATTACACCTTCTCCCCGGCAACGGCGCCAAAATTTGATACGGCTATCGCAACCCTATCAAAGATAAAACCTAACGGTCTCAACAAAATGCAGAAGAGGCAGTCGAGTATCGAATCCACAGGGAGAGGGAATCCTATAACTTGCTAAATCTGTCAAAGTAACACAATTGGGGGTTTGGTTGAATGATTTTCTAGCACTACAAGAGAAAAGGGAAAGAGAAATAAAAAGCGAAATATCAGAAAGAAGAAGAACTAGGATCGTCGGTTCCCCATGGCATCTAGGGTCAAGATAGAAATCAAAGTAATATCTAAACAGGTTTGTGGGTAGTGAAAAGGTCCTCTCGGTCCGCTATTCGCCCTAAGATATACTAACTTAGCTCTCGCCCTCATTAGCAAAATCCCAAAGTTCATCACTGATCTGTCCTCTTCCAATCTCTCGATCTAGGTCAAGGGGGTATCAGGTCAATCAATTGAATGCGTCGACTCAAACAATTAAAAGCTATTAAATGTGATGATTGCTTCCAAACCTAATCTAAAGACTACTAATCAACTCATCTCACCTAAGCCACGGTTCCCCTAAATCCTAGCAAAGGAATTAGCTACGCATAATAGAAAGAAGAACAACAACAATAATAAACAAAGAACAAAAAGACATAGATAAGTAGTTAATTGAATTCAAGAACAATAATACCGAATTGGAAAGAAGAAGAAAGTCAGAGGAAGTCCTCCAATTCAGATCCCAAAAAATCACAGTCAAAACTCAAGTCTAGGGTAAGAAATTGGTTCTAATCTAAAGTCTAGTGTAAAGAGTATGGAGTCAAGAGTCCTTTTCTTCTTCTCGTTTACGGCTTTTAGTAAAAACAAAATAACAAATTACAAGGCGTCCATTGCTTAATACACTATCTCGCGAAGCCCATTAGTATGAAACCACTCGTTTGAGTAGAATTCGTTGTCCAAATCACTCGATCGAGTAGACATAGTGCTCGATCGAGTAATTGTCCAAAGCCAGCAGCTTGATCGAGTAGTTTGGTTACTCGATCGAGGTCTTCTAATCAAAGAGGTGGTCGATCGAAGGCTTTAATACCTCGAACGAGTATTTTGCTCGTGGATTTCGTTCATTCATTCCTTCAACACGACTCCATGCATTCCGAGACACCAAGATTCCTTTCCGACTCACTTATACATGCTTGAGGAGCTACAAAATGGCTAGTTTTCCATCATTCTGGTTCACATCTTTAAATATTACAAAAGAAACCAAAGTAGACTATTCGGGGGATATTTGTAGTATAACACTACTAAATGAGCATGGAAATGCGTGCTAATATGGCCTAAAAAGTCTATATAAAATGCACGCATCAGTCTCCACTAGCCTTCTTCTCTATCTCGACCTCACGTCCTTCATCAGACCTCTCGTCACTCCATGTCTACTGCAAACAAAGCTTTTCATCCGACGTTCGCCGTCAACAACATATCCAATCATATCTCGGTAAAACTGGGATTGGATAATGACTAATACCCATTGTGGGTTGCCCTATTCACGGACCACGCAAAATCTAACCGCGTGCTTCATCACATCATCACACCAAAAACTGGAGCACCCAAAGCCCCTGATACGAATGATGAAAAGGAACTATGGGAAACCCTCGATGCGACGGTCCTTCAGTGGATTTATTCTACCATAACCACTGATCTCTTGGAAACTATCATCGAGCCTGATTCTACCGCCATGGATACATGGAATCGTCTCGCCGACATTTATCAAGACAAATAAACTCGCGCGCAGTCACCCCCACGTTGAGATGTCTGATTTCTCATCGGTTTCGGCATATTGTCAGCGCCTAAAATCCTTAACCGATCAGCTAAAGAATGTAGGGGCTCCAGTTTCTAATAGTCGATTGGTTCTCCAATTGGTCTCTGGTCTCACCGAGGCTTATCAGAATGTTGGCACACTTATTCGTCAACGTGACCCGCTTCCCAAGTTTTATCAAGCACGTTCGATGCTTACTCTTGAGGAGGGGAGTTTCGCGAAACAGGCTGCGACTGGTAGTGCAGCTATGTATGCGAAAGGTTCGGCTGATAGTGACGGCGGGAATTCCTCTCGGACTTCGGGTTCTAACAACAAAGGTAGTCGTGGTAATGGTAACAATGGAAATAAGAAAGGTAAAGGTGGCAAGGGCAACTACGGTAAGTCTCAAACTGCTGCCTCTGCTCCTATAACAGCCCCTGTTTCTGTTCATATTGCTGCTCCGTCCGCGTCTCCTGCTCCAATGCAGTGGCCACCTGGTTATGGGTCGTGGCAGTGGCCCTCCTTTCCTTGGGGCTACCCACCGTGCCCATATCCTGCTGGTCCGTGGGCGAGACCGAATACACCTGGTCGTTCACAGCCGGGTATACTTGGTCCACGACCAGCTCGCGCTTATGCGGCAGATGGGCCTTCTCAGACGGATATTGCAGCTGCAATGTACACATTGGGACTTGGGCCTCCGGAACCTTGGGTGATGGATACTGGTGCTACTTCACATATGACGTCGGGCCAAGGTAAACTTTTGTCTTTTGTTAATTCAAGTATTTCTAATGGTATAATCGTCGGCAATGGCCATTCCATCCCAATTAAAGGTTACGGTCAATCCACCATTCCCAAAACCCATCCTCCTTTTGTCCTTAAAAATGTTCTTTATTCTCCTCAACTAGTCAAAAATTTAGTTTCGGTTTCGAAAATTCACTACTGACAATCAAGTCACCGTCGAATTTGACCCTTTTGGTTTTTGTGTGAGGGATATGAGGACGGGGACACGTCTCATGAGGTGTAATAGTCGGGGCAACCTTTATCCCATCTCCGGTGCCAACTCCACTCCGCTCTCGCCCAATTTCGTTGGCTTAGCAGCGTCGTCGCTTTGGCATGATCGTTTAGGTCATCCCGGACATTCTACTATTTCGAGTCTTAGGAAAAATAAATTGATTGATTGTAATTTGAAGTCTAGCAAATTATCTTGTCAATCTTGTCCACTTGGTAAACATATTCTTCTTCCTTTTGCTATGTCGAATTCGAGTACTTCCATGCCTTTAGATATACTTCATTGTGATCTTTGGACATCACATGTCTTAAGTTCCGCTGGCCATAAATATTACTTATTAATTTTAGACGATTATAGTAATTTTTTATGGACGTTTCCGATCGCAAAGAAAAGTCATGTAAACTCTATTCTTGTTCAATTTCATGCCTTTATACAAACTCAATTTGAGCATAAAATAAAATCGATCTAATGTGATAATGGTACGGAATTTGTTAACGGTCTTTTTAAAACGTTTTGTGCTTCACATGGACTAGTTTTTCGCTTGTCTTGCCCACATACATCGTCCCAAAATGGAAAGGCTGAACGCAAAATCCGTTCTACCAATAACATGATTCGCACACTTTTATTTCACGCGTCCATTCCTGTTAAATATTGGCCCTATGCTCTCGACATGGCAACCTACCTAACGAATATTTTACCAAGTAAGCCTATTTCCTATGACACGCCTCTTAGGCTCCTATATAATCGACCTCCGTTATATAGTCACCTAGGAGTCTTCGGTTGTTTATGTTATCCGCTTAAACCCGCTACTACTATACATAAATTACAACCACGTACCACTCCGTGTGTCTTTCTTGGCTATCCTAAAACTCACCGTGGTTATATATGTCTTGACATCTCGCCTAGTAAAGTTTTTATTAGTCGTCATGTTTTATTTGATGAACATAATTTTCCGTTAGCTAAAATTCATCAACCTGACATTTCCACTTACAAGTTTTTAGATGATTCTCTCTCGCCTTATGTTATTCACCATTTGGCCGAGTCCCAGCCTTCCCCAACGACACAAAACCCCATTACAGACCCTCTTCCCAACACTACCCAGCCCACGGTCTCTTCCCCTGTGACCACCCCTGCTGCTGCTACAGCACCCCGTGCACAGCCTTCGGTCAGTAAAGCCACCACCAGGGCCGACCACGGTATCTATAGACCCAACCCCAAATATTCCAAGCCCACTACCTCCCAAAATTTGAGTCACACTCTAGCTATTTCATCGGTTCCCCGTAACCCCGTGTCCGCTCTTCGTGACCCTAATTGGAAAATGGCCATGGACGACGAATATAATGCTCTTATTGCCAATAAGACTTGGGTGTTGGTTCCACGTCCGTCGAATACTAATATTATACGATCTATGTGATTTTTAGACATAAATTTCATTCTGATGGCTCCTTTGAAAGTTATAAAGCTCGTCTTGTAGGTGACGGAAAAACGCAACAAATTGGTATCGATTGTGGTGAGACTTTCAGTCCTGTTGTAAAGCCCTCCGCCATTCGCACAGTACTGTCTATTGCGGTCTCCAAATCATGGGCAATTCACCAACTCGACGTCAAGAATGCTTTTCTCCATGGCCACCTCAATGAAACGGTATATATGCACCAGCCAACTGGTTATCGCGATCAAACTCGGCCTGATCATGTTTGCCTTTTGCAAAAGTCACTATACGGTCTTAAACAAGCACCCCGTGCTTGGTATAAACGGTTTGCCGACTATGTTACCCGACTTTGTTTTTCTCATATCAAGCTTGATCACTCACTTTTCATACTTCAACAAGGTACCAATTTGGCTTATCTTTTATTATATGTTGATGATATAATCTTGACGTGTTCTTCCGAGACCCTTCGTAAGTCGATTATGGGTCATCTTAATGGTGAATTCGCAATGAAAGACCTTGGGTCCCTTAGTTATTTCTTGGGCATCTCTGTTCAGTCCGATCAAAGTGGCCTCTTTCTCTCGCAACATAAGTATGCCGAGCAGATTATTGACAGGGCTGGTATGTTCTCATGTAAGTCAGCCGCTACTCCCGTCGACACTAAACCAAAGCTCAGTGCCTCTTCTTCCACACCTTATGCTGATCCGACACTTTATCGTAGTCTTGCCGGAGCTCTTCAGTACCTAACGTTTACTAGGCCCGACATTTCTTACGCTGTTCAACAAATATGTCTTTTTATGCATAACCCGATGGAGGAACATATGAATGCTTTGAAACGTGTTATTCGGTATTTGCGGGGCTCTATTGAACGCGGCATTTGGATACGCAAATCCGCTCCTTCTCACCTAACAACCTATACCGATGCAGATTAGGGTGGGTGTCCTGACACAAGGCGCTCTACATCCGAATACCGTGTGTTTCTTGGTGATAACTTGGTTTCTTGGGCGTCGAAAAGACAGCCCACATTATCCAAGTCTAGTGCTGAGGCGGAATATCGTGGAGTTGCTAATGTTGTATCGGAATCGTGTTGGCTGCGAAATTTGTTAGTCGAACTTCACGTTCCCATGACCAAGGCAACAGTTGTCTATTGTGATAACGTTTCGGCTATTTATTTGTCCGGTAATCCCGTCCAACATCAACGCACGAAGCACATCGAAATGGACATACATTTTGTACGCGAAAAGGTTGAGCGTGGTGAAGTACGGGTTCGTCATATACCATCTCGTTATCAGATTGAGGATATTTTCACGAAAGGGTTACCATTGATTCTTTTTGAAGATTTTCGTGACAGTCTCAACGTTCGTTTGCCTCCCGTTTCGGCTGCGGGGGAATGATAGAATAATAGTAAATATAATGTAATTATTTTACGTATTATTAGTTACCTAATTAGTTGGCAATCAGTTTTGTAATTAGCTGTTAATATTTTGTTGCCTAGTTTATAGTAATTAGCTTCCTAAATTATAGGCTAACCTAAGTGTATTCAACTCAACGTTGGATTCAATACAAACCATCCATTAATCTCTTTCATGGAGCACCCCACTTGCCTTGCCGGCCACTTGCTCTTAATGAGGGGGATTTGACCCGTCGCAAGCTTGCGACGGGTCGCCCCGTCACAAGCAAGACTTATTGATCAGTAATATGCTACTTAATTACTCTAAAATTAAGTTTGAAACACGATCATATTCATCGTCTTAGATGATGATTTTCTTTAGCATTCTTACACCAATGTTCTAGACATAAAATTTAAATACCACTTATATAATTCTATTAAATTTTAAACCTTTATTAAGATTTTGTATCAAATAAATTGTATTTTCTCTATATTATATTATAAAACTATAGTATCGAATAAGATCGAATATCCAAATATTTTGTAAGTCCTAGACCTCTAATTAGACTCCTCTAATTAGTTCATTAAATTACATTAACTTAATGATTTAGGATCTAGTTATCATGCATGCAAATATAAAAGCATAAAAGAAAATATAAGACGAAAACATCCTTACATTGGGATTTTTCGGTTCAATATGGGCACAATAAGAACTCCTTCTTATTGTTCTTGAGCATGAAATTAGTGGATGATCCTCCATAAAACAACCTCCAAAGTAGAAGGTCTCCTTCTTGTTGCACCCAAGATTAAACCCAAATAATCTTACCTTATTATTAACTAGATAATAAGTAAGATAAATACTACTAATATTATTGTATTACTACACTAGTAATATGGTATGAATATTAGTTTGTATGTGAGTTTTAGAGAGATGTTGGAGGTTTTAGAAAGAACAAGAAAATAAGCATAAAAATCAAGTGTCACAAAATGAACAACAAGTGCCCATTATAAGGCACTTTGGTCGGCACACTCAAGCCCCAAAAATGGGTGATTTTATTCTTATTTTATTCACATGCATAATGGTAGTGTATGTGATTGTATATTGATCATGATCATCTGTCATACATGTCATAACATAAGGTGGAGTGTGGATTTAGTAGAGAATAAACATGATTGTTTTTCTACTAGCTAAAACCGGTCCACATGGTCTTATATGGACCATTTTGATTTTTGATATTTGTCCCACAAATACTTATTAATCATATGCATAATTATCTTGCATAATTAGGTGTTAATTTGATCATATAACAATTATATGACTCAAATTAATAAATAATATGTACTTAACTTTTAAGTGATATTTTACCATTATATCAATATATAATGGGTCCCACAATGCCCAGTTAATTTATTTTACAACTCCTTGTAAATATAATTAACTAATTACCTCTACCTCAAAATATATGCATAACCTCAACTAATTTAATGAATTAACGATTAATCATTAAATTAAATCTTATTTAATCGTATTAAAATAAGACGTAAAATTTATTCAGTCAGTTATCGTATAATTGACTAATAAACTTAAGTGGAATGAGTTCCTAACTCAATTTCCAATAAATAACTCTCGTAACTAAACGTACATATCAAATATATGTAATGCTCTAATTAAACTGTATCGTATACAAATAATTAGTATTCTATTTGGGTCTCATCCTATAGGTGTGACCTAAAGGAATCAGTTGATCACCGCCGTCATACGACAATAACGTCAAACTCTAGTCAGCCGAGCGTTACCGATTTACGTTAATCAACTGACGTGGAGTATCAAAATATACTAATCATGCCACGTATATTCCAAATGAGATTTATTATCTAAATGCACTATTGTGGAGGACACTTACTCCAACAATCTCCCACTTGTCCGATACAAGTTGTGCATGTAGCAACACTATTGCGGAGGACTCCTCCTCCTACAATTTCTCCCACTTGTCTCGACAAGTTGTGTGCTACCGATTCTCTTGTCTCTTTTGTGTCACATCCTCCCACTCATTGCAAGGTGTCTTACAAGTCGCACTTGCAATTGAAAATTATAAATAGAGTGGTTTTCTCAATCTGGGAGAGTAACTGTCTGACCGGAAAATCTACCAGAGATCTCTTCCGAGCGTGGCCAC
>JAIUZE010040052.1:0-23924 GCA_022085475.1 Heliosperma pusillum | reverse complement strand
AGAGTTTGGATTACCGATTGTTAACTGATTCACATGAATTACGTGTTGATTAGGTTTTGAGGGTATCATGGCCATGTTAACGGTAACCTCTGAGCTAGCATACCAGCTTCCCTACCTAGTGTTATATTTTATTATCGGATTCACATGATAGCTTTCATATGATAGGTTATATGTTAGTTAATTGTTTCATAACATGAAAAGCATATCATATCTGTTAAGGTTTTGTATTCTTTATATACATTGCTTTTATGTTATTCATGTTTCATTAAACTCGACATTTCGTGGCTGGGAGGACTCGGAGTTACTCCCCACTGACTGTGGCTTCCGTGTTTATATTTAATGCGGTCGAACAGGTGGTGAATGCATATTTGGGGTACATTGACGAGCTAGCGAGCGAAATATTTACCTTGGACCTATATTCGGTTCTTAGATTGTATATTATTATACACTCTTTTATTTCCGTATTTATACGGGAGATATGTCTCCCGTCTTGTATAATTCTTATGTATAATATTATTTTCCTTTTGTTATGAACCTTTTTATTTATGACACCTTTGTTTATTTATTTAAATTATTTTTTTTCTTTCCGCAAATTTGAGGGTGTCACACAAAACCACACAGATTCGCGCAAGCTAGCCTTTTAGGTTATCATGGAAGTGTCTTTAAGGAATGTGAAAACGTTCCTTCATATGTTTCTCTTGTAAATAAAGAAAATTGTAAAAAAAATGTTGTAAGATAAACAAAAACAAAATACGAAAAAGAAACACGGGCTGCCTCCCGAGAAGCGCTGGTTTAACGTCCTGCATGACAGATGTTCAGGGAGATGAGGGCTCAAATTAAAGGACTTCGACAACTCCAATTGTCGAATTACTGTAGTAGTGCTTCAGACGGTGACCATTGACCTTTAATTTCTCACCATTTGTGGTCATATCCTCGACATAGGCAAATTTATTTATATAAGTGATAGTGAAAGGGCATGACCATCTTGTCTTGAGCTTTCCTGGAAACTTTCTCAAACAAGTATTGAAAAGAAGTACTTAATCACCAATGTTGAATTCTCTTTTTATTACTTTCTTGTCGTGCCAACGCTTTGTCTTCTCTATGTAGAGGCGAGAGCTCTTATAGGCTTGCAAACCAAAGTCCTTGAGTTCATTAAGTTGTAACAACCTTCTTTCAGTGCTAAGCTTAGTGTCCAGGTTGAGTTCTTTGATAGCCCAACAAGCTTTATGCTCCAACGCTACTGGAAAATGACAGGCTTTCCCGTAGACCTAAAGGGTGAAGTCCCAATAGGTGTCTTAAGTCCTGTGCGATAAGCCCATAGCGTGTCATTAAGCTTAGTGCTCCAATCCTTCCTAGATTTTGAAATTATTTTTTGGAGGATTGTTTTGAGTTTTCTGTTTGAGATTTCTACTTGGCCACTGGTTTGAGGATGATAAGCCAAGCCTCTCCAATGGGATACTCCATATTTGGCTAGTAAGGCGTCAAGTTGCTTCTCCCCAAAATTTGTTCTTCGATCACTTATTATGGCTCTCTGCACACCAAAGCGTGGGAAAATGATCTTATTGAAAAGGTGGATTACGACTCTAGCGTCATTAGTTGGAGTTGAAATTGCTTCCACCCATTTGAAGACATAGTCAACTCCGACTAGGATATAGCGATTTCCCTTTGATGAAGGAAAATGGCTATGATAATCAATCCCTCAAACATCGAATAATTCCACTTCTTGGATCCAATTTTGAGGCTTTTCATACCTCTTTGATACTTGTCGCATCATTTGGCAAACATCGCATGCCATAACGAAGTCTATTGAATCCTTGAACATTGATGGCCAATAAAATCCAGATTGAAGAACTTTGGCCATTGTTTTGAAGGTCCATGATGACCACCATAAGGGGAAGAATGACATCCTTCTAGCACGTACTTCACTTCCCATAGGAATACATCAACGGTACAACCCATTAGAGCAATGTTTGAAAAGGTAAGGGGCGTCCCAAATAAAGAACTTGGCGTCATGTAAGAACTTCTTTCTTTGATTGTAAGACAAGTCGGATAGTAGTTGATTACCAACGATGTAGTTGGCAATGTCGGCGTACCAAGGTGTGGTTTCCTCAATCTCCATCAACGAATAATCAGCAAAAGAATCGTTAATAGGTGGTTGTAATCCAACTTCATCAACCTTTAATCGCGAGAGGTGATCGGCAACAACATTCTCAAATCCTTTCTTGTGACGGATTTCCAAATCAAATAATTGCAGAAGTAAGATCCATCGTATAAGCATGGGCTTTGCTTCCTTCTTTGAAAGTAAGTACTTCAATGCTGCATGTTCAGTGTAAACAATGACTTTAGATCCAATCAAATAGGAGCGAAATTTGTCTAGCGCATAAACAATAGCAAGGAGCTCCTTCTCAGTAGTGGCATAGTTGCTCTGCGTTGTATCTATTGTCTTGCTTGCATAGTAAATAAGATGCAACATCTTCTCTTTTCTCTGACCAAGGACTACCCTAACTGCATAATCACTTGCATCACACATTAGTTCAAAGGGTAGGCTCTAGCCAAGTGACTGGATGATGGGTGTTGTAATCAAAGCCTTTTTTATTTTGTTGAAAGATTCGAGACAATTGTCAGTGAAAATGAAAGGTGGATCTTTGAAAAGAAGCTCTGTTAGGGGTTTAGCAATTTTATAAACAGTCTTTAATAAATTGGCAAAAGAAGCCTGCGTGTCCTAGGAAACTTCTAACAGTTTTGACATTCACTGGTGGGGGTAATTGTTCAATCACTTGGACCTCAGTGCAGTCCACTTCTATACCTCTTTCAGAAAGGATATGGCCAAGTACTACTCCTTCAGTTACCATGAAATGACATTTTTCCTAATTTAAAACCAGGGTCGACCTCCTCACATCTTTTCAAGACTCGTGACGAATTAGATAGACAATCGTCAAAAGTCGTGCCATAGACACTAAAATTATCCATGAACACTTCCATGATTGACTCTACGAGAAACGATGCTAGTCATGCGTCGTTGGAAGGTTGTGTGTGCATTACACAATCCAAATGGCATCCTACTGTATGCAAATGTGTGATACGGACAGGTAAAGGTGGTCTTTCTTGATCCTCGGGATGAATGGGTATTTGGAAAAATCTGGAGTAACCATATAGGTAACAAAGGTACTTGTGACAAGCCAGTCTTTCTAACTTTTGGTCAATGAAAGGTAAAGGGTAATGATCCTTCTTGGTGGATTGGTTTAATTTTGTATAGTCAATACACATGCACCACCATGTGACGATCCTGGTCGGGATATGTTCATTTTTATCACTTTTGACAACAGTTGTCCCATCTTTCTTCGGGACCACGTGGACTGGACTAACCCATTTAGAGTCAGAAATCGCATAAATGATTCATGCTTCTAACAGTTTCATGACCTCGTTCTTTACTACCTCTTTCATGTTTTGGTTTAGACAACGACGACTCTGGACACAAGGTTTATGTCCCTCTTCTAGGTGAATTATGTGCATGCAAAAGTCAGGGCTTCTATATCTAAAATCATCAAGTTTAAACCCTATGGCCTTTTTATATGTTCTCACGATACTTAGCAAGGAAGATAGTTGACTTGCAGCAAGGGATGCACTAACTATGACTGGACATATTTCAGAGTCATCTAAAAAGGCATATCTTATGTTTACTGGAAGGGGTTTGAGTTTGGGTTTTTGTACCTCTAACTTGGTAGGTGTATCAATTAAACCAATGAACTGTCGACTTTCCACCGGCGAGAGTTCCTCTCTAGTTATATCAGCTTCTAACTTGCGATCCTCATCATTTTCCATTCTATCATTACCTGCAAAATATTCTAGCAAAAGAATTGCCTCCAAAGAGTGTTTGATTATTGAGTGATGTATAAAGGTTTTGCAAAACAAAGATTTTATTTGAAAATATTAAGTACGTTTCAAAAATATGAATTCTGGTATGAAAAGCGTAGTTTGAAATGTATTAGATACTTAAGTATTTATAGTAGTGATGCAAACTAGGTTTTAATTACAAACCCTAACTTTAGCCGTGGCCTCCCATGAGCAACAAAAAAGATATTAGGTAAAAGTTAAAACATTAGTAAACCATGTGCCTCCCTTGTGTGACAAGAAAGATATTAGGTTTAAATCTTAATTAAATCATAATTGAACCTATGGCTAATCACGAGTACAGCCGGCTCATAAGCCTTGACCACGTGAAACCGTAGTTCATTGATGGGCTTAGTAAGATAGATTAGGGTTTAGGTTTAACATGTATGAAAACCCTAGATAGCATGGCAACTGATAAGCTGTTGTACTAATCAATAGAGAAATCATATTAATATTCAAACAGAATAAATTTATACCTTAATCTACTATAAATACGTGACTTTAAAAAGATTTTTTAAAACTGTATTTAAAAAACCGTTTTGAAAGATTAAATGAGTTGCACTGTACCTCGCAGCTTTAAAGCTATAATAACTTCACCTATAACTTTGCGCTTGGTAAGTAAGGTTATAGTTAACACAACTATAACTCTACTTCCCAAAGTAACTCCGAAAATTACCGTTATTGAACGACAACCTATACTACAAAATCTTCCTCGAGATCTTCAGTATGTTGATCATCACTTCCTTCAAGACACGAACTCTTCATCTTGAGCTCCAGAAGGCTCTTTAAGACTTCATCCTTGATCTTGAGCTTGATATTCATCAAAGTTATAGTAGAAACACCTATACCTTTGCTTGAGCATTTCCAAAGTTATAGTACAATGACCTATAACTTAGATTCACCTTTACATCACAAATCATCAAGGTTATAGCTAAACTAGATATAACTCCAAGTGCCAAACCATGCGTAATCTATTCACGACTTAAACAAAGGATTACAAGCACAAGCATATATATTATACAAACATAAATGTCATTATCAAAACATAATCATATAACTATTTGGTTCAACAAATTCCCCCTTTTTGATAATGACAAGCCTCTCATGATTTGTGACTACGGTAAGTTCCCCCTCAACATAATACTATAAAAATCATAGTGGGTAGAACGCAAGAGACTTAGGATCTTGACAAAGAGCAAGGTTAGGCAATACGCATATAATGATGATCATTATTTATATACATATTTTATGCCTCCCTTAGACGCATTTAACTCGATTTACCGTCTTTCCTTGCTTATTTCTATGCTATTTTAGCTAGATTATAGATTCTGCCGCTTCTGTTATGTTTTAATGCATATTGGATGTATTTGGAGCTTTTTGAGTTGATATGGAGCATGGCGGAGTTGGATCGTAGAAGGTTAGGCACGGGAATCGAGAACGAAAGAGAAGAAATGAAGAAAATCGAGGAAACAAAGCTTTTGAAGGGCTGCTCGACAGAGCAGACTACACTTGCTCGATCGAGTCGGAGTAACTGTTGCTCGATCAAGCAGAAGCCACTTGCTCAATCGAGCAACCTAGTTTTATGACGGCTTCTTGTGTTTTCCTAAACTTTAACCTAATTAATTAGATCTTTAGTATTATAAAAAGAAAGTTCGTCTTTCAGAATTAGACATGCTTTTCTATGCTTTTTAATGCTTTTATGCTTTAAATCAGAAACCCTAATTTAGTTTACTCTTCCTATGGATTTTATTCATCAAAGACGATTGTTTTTAGTTCAACTTGTAATCGGTATTTTTCAATCTTTCTTCGTTATTCAATTTAAATTACCTTCTTGTTCCTTAATTATTCTTTGTTCATCTTTTCATAGTTGTTAATTATGTTTACTTTAATTATTATTGTTGTTGTTTATATCGTTATGAGTAGCTAAATTCGTTACTAGGGTTGAAAGGGGATCTAGGATTGTTAGAAGGGGTAGATTAATTAATTGAATTGCAATTGCATTGTTATCGTTTGATTATCGTTTTAATTCTAGTTATTTGATTACTGGCCAGGATTAATTAACTAGTCTCGCGAATTAGGATTGACACCGACCGGGTTAAGACTAAGATAGGCTACGATAATTGAATAGAACTCGTTTAATGATAGCGATCGCATGTTAAATTGTAGATCTAAAGTGCATAATTGAATCGACCGATCTTGTGACCTTAGATAGCTTTATTGCATGATAGTTGATTTTATCCCTACCCCTGAACAATAATCCTAGTGAACCTGAGACCCTAGACTTTTAATCTCATTGTTTTTAACCTTATTAGTTTGTTATTGCTTATTATTAGTTGTTATTATTATTAGTTGTTCTTGTTTGCTATTAGTTATTGTTATTGTTGATTGCTTTTAGTTTAGAACTCAATCTCAAACCCTAAATTGTTACTTTACAGACGAACTTAGTTTAACAGATTAGAATACTACCGCCTCCCTGTGGATTCGATACCTTGCTTACCTCTGACTATTAGTTAGTTGTGAATTAGGTTTACTTTGATTAAGGTGACACGACTTTACCCTTATCAAATTTGGCGTCGTTGCCGGGGAGGCAACAATTTTCTGTTTGTTTCTACTTGGTTTGTCTTTTTCGTCTCAGGGAACCTAAGTTCCTTGAGACCCTTCTCATCCTTTTCTTTAGTTTTTGTTTATGCCCAGGTGTTCTAGGTCCGTTCTCGTGCCCTACGATTCCGAACCAGAGAAGACTCTCCGGTCTAGACGAAACTTTTGGAAGGAAATTCAAGAAGCGGAAGACTTAAGTACGCTTAAAACAGTTTACGCCGAATTCGTCGCAGAAAAACCATCCTTAGAAGAGGATACACCTATTTATGCACCTACTACAACCATG
This sequence comes from Heliosperma pusillum, assembly GCA_022085475.1. Taxonomy (NCBI): domain Eukaryota; kingdom Viridiplantae; phylum Streptophyta; class Magnoliopsida; order Caryophyllales; family Caryophyllaceae; genus Heliosperma; species Heliosperma pusillum. Next base: position 17,149 of record JAIUZE010040052.1, on the reverse strand, counting down.
CTTACTCTAGCCAGCCATTCGGAGCCTACCGTTGCATCTATTCCCAAGGGATTTCAACTCCCTACTACGGGTAATAGTACTTTTGAGATTCGTCCATATTATATCTCTTTGGTGGAGCAAAACATGTTTGGAGGGAGCCCTACTGAGGATCCTGCTAACCATATGGAGAAATTCACCAACTATTGTTGCTCTATTCCTTTAATGGGTGGGGTGACGCAAGATCAGATTAAGTTGGTGTTGTTTCTTTTTTCATTACGAGACGGGGCAGAAGATTGGTTGAGTGAGTTAGATATGGCTGCACTTGGCATCACCGATTGGAATTCTTTGGCTCTTGCATTCTACAAAAGATATTTTCCGCCACAGAAAACAAATGCCATTCGAAGTCAAATCACAAGTTTCAAACAAGGTCCCAATGAGAACTTTAATGAGGCCTGGGTTCGCTTCAAAAAGCTTGTCAAGTCTGTTCCACATCATGGTTTTGATACTTGGTTCTTATGCAACCAATTTTATAATTGGTTATATGATGATCAGAGGAATTTGTTAGATTCTGCTGCTAATGGGAGATTCCAAAATAACAGTACTGATGCCAATGCTTGGAAGTTAATTGATGAGATGGCTACTCACACTGCTGAGTATGGGAATCCTAGGGGTAATGTGATGAGAGGAGGTTCGGATAATGCCATTGTAGCTCAGTTGGAGGCATTAACTGCCAAAATTGCCGATTTACAAACTTCAAAGTCCTTGGAAAATAAGCAAACGGTTCATGCCATGGTTCAAGAAGAGCCCACCTGTGAAAGATGTGGTACTATGGGGCATAATGCAGTGGAATGTATGAGTACGGTTGATCAAGTGCTTACTTTTCAATCCTTTAAGCAAGGTTCACCGTACTCTAACTTTTACAATGAAAGGACAAGAGAGCATCCCAATTTCTTCTACCGAAGTCAGAATGTTCTTAATCCTACCCCACCACCACCTCAGCAACAAGGTTCATCTTATGTGATTCCTCAGAATCGCAATTTCCAAGGTAACTTTAACCGTTCCAATCAAGGTGGCCAAAACTTTCAACAACCTCCACCTCCACCACCTCCAAGTAATGATATGGGGGAATTAAAAACCATATTTCAGCAGAGTCTTATGATCCGCCAAAAGCAAGATGCTCAGATCTCACAACTAATAGCTCATAACAAGATGGTTGACACTCAAATTGCCCAATTGGCAATTCAAAATCCACATAAACAACCAGGTAATCTTCCTCCTCAAGGACACCCTCCACATGAACAAGTCAATGCCATCACTTTGAGGAGTGGAACCCATTACAAAGGCCCTGAAATGATTGGGGATGAAACCACTGAAAGCTTGGAAGTTGCTGGTCAAAGCTCGAAAAACAGCGAAAAGGGGGCTGAAAATAAGGTTGCTCGATCGAGCAGCACCCCTTTGATCGATCAAGCAACCCTTTAAAAAGATGAAAATTCTGCTCGAAAAGTTCCTGAAAGTTACTGTTCAGAAAAACTCGATCGAGCAACCTCTCTGCTCGATCGAGCAACCCCTGATCAGGATGACACGACTTCCAATCCATCTTTAAAAGCAAAAGAAGCCGAGCCAATTGTAATTCAACTTCCTTTTCCTCACCGCCAACATAAATCTAAGCTTGATAAACAGTTTGGGAGGTTTATGGAGGTAGTGAAGAATTTGCAAGTGAGTGTACCATTTACCGAGTTGATCACTCAAGTGCCGACCTATGCAAAGTTTCTGAAGGATATATTGACAAGGAAGTGGTCCTTTAATGAAGTGGAGACGGTTGCATTTATTGAGGAATGCAGTGCTGTGTTGCAATCCAGATCACCACCTAAGCTAAAGGATCCAGGGAGTTTTTCTATTCCTTGTAATATAGGTTTCTTAGCTATAGATAAAGCCCTTTTTGATTTAGGGGCTAGTGTTAGTGTTATGCCGTTTTCTATATGCAAAAAGCTTAATATGGGTCAACTTACTGTTACAACCATGACCTTACAAATGGCCGACCGTTCTATTAAACATCCTTTGGGGATTTTAGAAGACGTACCGGTTAGAGTAGGGAAGTTTTTCATACCAGTTGACTTTGTTGTCTTAGATGTGGCTGAGGACACCCAAACTCCGATCATCTTGGGACGACCATTCCTCCATACTGCGGGGGCGGTTATAGATGTCAAGAATGAGAGACTTACACTAACAGTGGGGGATGACAATATCACTTTCAACCTAGATAAGGCAATGAAACACGCCCTACTAGAATTGACATGTCATAGGGTTGATATTGTGGATTTAACTACTGATGACTGTCCCCCTTTGCGTTTGGATAGGGATCCTCTGGAGATCGCCTTAATTTCCAGGAATGCTGAAGCTGGAAGCTCACGGAGTAAACTCAAGTCCATATGGTCGAGACCATTCACAAAAACCGAGGTGAGCAAGTTTGGGTCGGTTACGCTACAAACCGACAAGGGCGGAATTTTCAAAGTCAATGGTCAGTGCTTAAAGACCTATTACGATAGAGCATTTGTAGGAGTGAGAGAGGTCGTCGACCTTTTCACTCTTGATAAACCACCCTGACTTTGAGGTAACACGGTCGTGCGGATGCGATATAAACCAGCGCTAACCGGGAGGCAACCCGGCAATTACTTGTAATTCATTTGTAAATTTTATTTCGATTAGCGTAGTGATTAATGTTATAGTTAAATTCCATTTAGTTTGGATAGTTAATATAGTTGTGCTTTCTTGAGTGCGGTGATGGAGCGATCTAACAATTCCTTTAAGTGTTTGCAGCTAATACAATTGGAAGTCTCTTTAATAATGAAGAACAAAAAGAAAAGAAAAGAAAGAAAGAAGAAAAGAAGAGAAAACAAGTGGAAGACGTGATATTACTGGGTTGCTCGACCGAGCAAACTCACTTGCTCGATCGAGTTTTCATGTGCACCAAAATCCAGCCACTTCAGCAAACTCACAAATCACGATTTTTTAGGTTGCTCGATCGAGCAGACCTGACCTGCTCGATCGAGTCGGTCCGGTCCAACCGGTCTCGAGCCCCTAAATGCAGGTTTTCCCCAATTTTCCTTCATATTTCTTCTCATTTCGCCATTTTTCTTCTCTCCCTCACCCTTATTCTCTCATATAACTCACTCAAACTCATTCAAATCATCAATTCATCATCAAGCTAGCATCAACAATCATTATTCTATTTGTTTTAAGTTCAATTTGTGAAGAAATTGGTGTTCTTGCTCCTTATTTTGCCCAAATCGTGAATCTAGGGTTTGCTTCTTATTTCTTCAATTTTGTGCTTCTAATTCATTGTTGTTGTTATTTAGTAATTAATCACTCTTGCATTGCTAATTGCTTCGTCTTTCTTGCGTTTTAGACTCAAATTTGAATTTTTTTCGAGTTAGGGTTTGCTAATCCGTCTTTTTGAGCATATAGTTGTGTTTGTGTGTTTTCTTTACTTCAATTAGCCATGTCTAGACATGTAGGAACTACCAAGCGTCGTAGAGAACACCGTCTTGTTCGACAACCCGAAGTAGAAGCGATTTCGAGTAACCCCAGTTACCCTTGTATCGTTTTCAACACACAAGAACAACATGACTGCTTCGCCTTGCTTATGGGTTGTCCTATGGACCCTACTCGTTGTGTGTGCCCCAAAGTTCTTGATTTACTCGGTTTTGGCAATGCTATGTTTGATATGTTTAACCGAATTGGGTTTAGTCGGCTATATTCCCTAATGAGCTTTCATACCGACCTTTGACACTAGAATTTTTCAGTTCCTATGATTGGGACGAGACCAATGAAAGTGTGTCTTTTAGGTTGCTTAATCGGGATTTTGTGTTGTCCTATGCCGAATTGGCTAATCATTTGGGTCTTTCTCTAGGTGACGATGATGCTTTTATTGCTATTCCTCCCGGCTTCCAAGCCGTTGATTATTTTACTTTATTTACTGGTCTTCCTGAGGCACGTGTTAACGCTATGGCGGTTAATGATGTCCAGCATCCTTGTTTGAGGTTGTTTTTGCGTTTCTTTAGCCTCCTTTTGTTTGCTAGGAAGGACCTTAGTAAGCTTAATTCTCATGAGGTCGTATTACTTGCTTCTACCCTCAACCCCAAGCATGAGAATGATTTTTATTTCAATCCGCTCGGTTTGGTGTGCTATGCTTTCTAGAGGGTCACTTCCCCTACCCAGCATTCTTTAGACTGTGGTGCCTTAGTCACTAGGTTGGCTAGGAGACTTACTGGGTTTGCGGAAGACCGTAGATACGCACCAATGACCCCAATTCATGCCCCTAGAGAAGACGAGGAGTACTTACGCCACACCCTTTGCTGGATTAATGCGTTAGGAAACGCTAGATTTCAGTGGCGAGTACGGGCGTCCCAAAGGATAGCTCTTCCCGATACCGATAACCGTCTCCCTTCTACGGAGCGGTTGTGTACCCATGATCCTGAGACTGGACCTACCCCTCCCCCTCGTTCTTATGTGGTTCCACCTGAGATTGTTTTTGCTTTGGCTGAGAACCGACGACCTCGTCGGCGGATCACTCCTTCTACTTCTACTCAGGCCACCACCACCCCGATTCCACACTTTGCACCCACCCCAGCTCCGTACCCTTACCCTCCACCTGCTTACACCTATGATCCGGCTTTGGAGAGGGAGATTAGGATTCACCAAGGAATTAACAATGACTTGGTGATGAGGGGCCTTTGGGAGAACCTTATGCGGACTGATCTTAATGCCACTGCTGCTTGGACTCCGCCGAGCTACTACCGAGGTCTGGGTGATGAGACTGGTGTGTTTGATAATTATGGGGTGACTCCTCAGCATTTTTCCCAGGAGTTTAGTCACGATTATGGTTGCCAGGGTCGTTCTTGGTATACTCCTATTCGACCGGATGCTCCAGTTGGTGGGTTTGGTGACCCGTTTCGGGCTTCTTCTTCTGGTGCTGCTCAGAGGGGAGATGATGATGATGGTGACCAGGCGCAGTAGTGGCAGCTCGTCACTACACCCTTATTTTGCAGCTGGTTTGGGGGAGGCTATTGATCTATCACAGCTGGTATTATCTATCCTTGTACTTTCTTTTATTGTATTTCCTTTTATTTATTTCCCCTTTTCCCCTTTGTTCGTTGTGTCCTATAGGTTGCTGATGTTAGTTATTGTGTGATGTTGTGCTGTTAGCGTCACAATGAGGACATTGTGACATTTAGGTTTGGGGGAGAGTCTTTATTTATGTTGTGTGTTTATTTCCGTTGTGTGTTTATTTTAAAGAAAGAAAAAAAAATCATAAAAATTGAAAATTTACAAAATCCAAAAACATGTTTTTTATTTTATTAGGTCGAGTCTTGGTGAATTGTATTACAATAATGATAATTTGCATTGTTTTTGCATTTGAATCCCAAATAAGTTGTCCATGTACATTGTTTTGACTTAGTATTTTTGAAAACAAAGCTCATAGGACAAGTCTTGACAGTTTTTTGACATACCTTATACTAATTAGATTTGGCAATTTTTGTTGGTAAACCACTTAAAATTCTGAGGTCTATAGAGCTTCCTAGGTCAGGAACATTAATAAACTGGTCTCATTGTCTTTAGGCTTGACTGTGGTACTCCTTGTAGAATATGTAACATCGAATTGCATTAGTGTGACATTCGTTTATTGATACTATACGCGTTCGTCTGATAAATACATGAGGAAAGGTGGTTCTTTTTGTTCAAATAAGCCTCACATAGCAAAAAAGACTTGATTTTATACCCTTATTATTTAGTTCTTTATGTTTAGCCAATTTGAGCCTTTTGTAGCCTGATTTATAACCTATTTAAAAGCTACATTCCTAGAACTTGTCTACCTTATCGGGACAATCGCTGTTGCATGTTTTTCTTATCTACTTGTCTACTATGGTTGGGTTGGGATTTCTGGAAAAAGAATATCAAATGGGTGTAGCAAGTATATTGGCAATTGTGTCATTTATTCCCTTTGTTGAAAAAAAAAGTTATGAAGCAAAAGAAAAAAAAGATTGAAAAAAGAAAAAAAAATGAAAGAAAAAAATAAAAAGAAAAAGAAAAAGAACAAAGAAAATAAAGGAAAAAATATGTTGCTTCATGGAATTATTCAAGGGATAATGAAAGGGAATTTACTAGAGTCTAATCCTTTTTTCAGAGAGCAATATCGATATCTCTCTTGTGTTGTCAAAGTTTAAGATGATTTCTCTAGTTGGTGTTAGTTTGTGTTAGTCTTGTAGATTGGTTTTGGTAAGTGTCGCTGCGACTACCGGTCTTAGCCCCACATTCCCAAACGTGCCTTGGCACAATCCACTTATATACCTTCACCCATTAGCCTCCCTTTTTGTCCTGATTCATGTACTTTATAGCGAATGCGTATTAGTTGGGGAAATTACTATCACATTCGAATGCATGCATGTTTCATAAGTTGAGTGAGTGTTTCTATTTCTTTCTATCTTCACAAAACTCACCTTTACATAAACTTATGAGTGCTTGAGTGAATCCGCGAGAATCCGACAAATTGAGCATTGCAAGATTGAAAGGTATTTGCTTTTTGTCTATACTACGGTATCATGTAAAATCTTTGATTATGAGCTGCGTTTTCTACTTTCCCGTACCTTTGAATTTGTTTTATTGGTACAACTTGGTCATTACTTTGTTATAGATATGGATAGCTTGGGATTTGTATGTGCCTTGACATTAGCTTTGAGTTTTTCATTCACCATTTGTATGTTTGTCTTTGTATGTATCGAGTGCTTTGCTTAGGGACAAGCAAAGGATTGGTTTGGGGGAGTTTGATGATCATTATTTATATACATATTTTATGCCTCCCTTAGACGCATTTAACTCGATTTACCGTCTTTCCTTGCTTATTTCTATACTATTTTAGCTAGAATATAGATTCTGCCGCTTCTGTTATGTTTTAATGCTGATTGGATGCATTTGGAGCTTTTTAAGTTGATATGGAGCATGGCGGAGTTGGATCGTAGATGGTTAGGCACGGGATTCGAGAACGAAAGAGAATAAATGAAGAAAATCGAGGAAACAACGCTTTTGAAGGGCTGCTCGACCGAGCAGACTACACTTGCTCGATCGAGTCAGAGTAACTGTTGCTCGATCGAACAGAAGCCACTTGCTCGATCGAGCAACCTAGTTTTATGACGGCTTTTCGTGTTTTCCTAAACTTTAACCTAATTAATTAGATCTTTTGTATTATAAAAAGAAAAATCGTCTTTCAGAATTAGACATGCTTTTTTATGCTTTTTAGTGCTTTTATGCTTTAAATCAGAAACCCTAATTTTGTTTACTCTTCCTCTGGATTTTATTCATCAAAGACAATTGTCTTTAGTTCAACTTGTAATCGGTATTTTTCAATCTTTCTTCGTTATTCAATTTAAATTACTTTCTTGTTCCTTAATTATTCTTTGTTCATCTTTTCATAGTTGTTAATTATGTTTACTTTAATTATTATTATTGTTGTTTATACCGTTATGAGTAGCTACATTCCTTACTAGGGTTGAAAGGGGATCTAGGATTGTTATAAGGGGTAGATTAATTAATTGAATTGCAATTGCATGGTTATCGTTTGATTATCGTTTCAATTCTAGTTGTTTGATTACAGGCCAGGATTAATTAACTAGTCTCGCAAATTAGGATTAGCACCGACCGGGTTAAGACTAAGATAGGCTACGATAATTGAATAGAACTCGTTTAATGATAGCGATCGCATGTTAAATTGTAGATCTAAAGGGCATAATTGAATAGACCGATCTTGTGACCATATATAACTTTACTGCATGATAGTTGATTTCAACCCTATCCTTGAAAAATAATCCTAGTGAACCTGAGACCCTAGACTTTTAATCTCATTGTTTTCAACCTTATTAGATTGTTATTGCTTATTATTTGTTGTTATTATTAATAGTTGTTATTGTTATTATTTATTGTTATTGTTGATTGCTTTTAGTTTATAACTCAATCTCAAACCTCGAAATTGTTACTTAGATACGAACTTAGTTTAAAAGATTATAATACTACCGCCTCCCTGTGGATTCGATACCTTGCTTACCGCTGACTATTAGTTAGTTGTGAATTAGGTTTACTTTGATTAAGGTGACGCGACTTTACCCTTATCATATAACAAGGTCATTTCTTCCCCCACTTGACATTATTATCGGAAAGACGAGAATAAGATATAAAACAACTAGAATAATACTAACCAAGGAAAGAAATAAACATTAAAACACACTCTATTAGACAAGAAACAATTCAACATCAAGTACCCAAAATATTAAGGATATAATACAAACAAGTTAAAATAAAAGGCCAAAGGGCCGAATAGGAGTTTAGGAAGGCAAAATAAGGAAGAATCATAAAAAGGAGCAAGGTTTCTGCACCTTCCGCAAACCACCAGTGATGATTGAGCCGCATGTTTGGTACGCGGAACAATTTATGACAACTCGTAATTTTATTGTCAAGTGATACCTCAAACACTTGTGTCTACCCCTTAGTCGTCATCTACGCACCGGGTACGGTCGTTTTGACAGTCATTAGAGTTCATTTGGAGTCCGGGTCGAAAACCGCTTCATTTTCTTGAAACCGTTTTAAAACTCCGAGTCGAAACGCGCGGAATATTCTGGATATTTTATTTATTTTCAAATTCTATCTCTTTTTGATAAATTATTATCTCGTAACGTTTTTAAATGGAAGTATAGATCAACTACAATTCCGTAATAAAAACGTGGGAATCTTCCTTCCGCAGAAGGAAACCTCTGGGGAAATGAAGCGGCAGACACTACGCCTCTTCGAAGGTTCGCAGTTCCTGCTGCGCCTCTTCCCCAGCTTGTTTTCTCCGTTTTCAGATAAGTTTGATTTGTTCCCAAAATTTTCATATTTTCGGCTATAAAAGGAGAGCTCTCTTCTCACTTTCAAAGTACGCGAGTGTTCCGCCTCTTCTCTTCTCTATTTGAATTCTAGACCTTGCTCTAAGCTATCGACATCTACGTGCTTGATCAATCGACCACGTAAGCTGAGATCCTTCTGGGTACCCGTCACGTTATTGAATTGACCGACCAATTTGAAGACTACACAATCAATCAATCAACTTAATCAATCAACTTAATCAATCAATTTTAGTTCTTTAACAAGGGCACTTTCTGCATACATTCGAGTCGAGCTATCGCTAAAACGTTAACTTAGTTAATATCTCGTTTCGTCAACATGTAAGTCTGACGATGTAAATCTTATCTTTTGTATTTATTTTATACATTCAATGAATGTATGATCCATGTAAGAAACAAGTTCATAACCGATTTCAAAGTAAAACCTTTTTAACAAAATCTTTTTAGTAGTCATGAGACGTCGAAAAGAAACGCAGAAGCATTTGCGTCTCTTCCAAAGGTTGCCTGCTCCTGCTCTTCTTCTTCTTTCTCTGGTTTCTAGGTCTTTATTTTCCTTTTCTTATTTTCTCTTTTCTTCATTCATAAATTGTTTTTATCTTTCATAAATAGTTTTGTTCTTGACAGATCCTTAATAATTCAATATTAGCGGGTTTTCGTCTTTGAATCAAATTTGGGTTTTAGAGGTTCGATTCGTGCATATCAAGTCTCTGGATTCATTGTCAATACAAATTAGTGTAATTAATATGTTAAATCACTTTTACTCGAGTCATAGGTCAATAATCCAACGTAAATATACAAAACAACATTAGCTGCTTGTGATTCTGACTTCACCGTCAGAATTCAACTCAAGAACAGACGCAACAAGCACTGTGCCTCTTCTAGAGGACGCAACTGTTGCTGCGCCTGTTGTGGGTTGACTTATGTCCCTAAACTTCTGTTTTCGCCTTGACGTAGCTTTAATTACGTAATTAATTTACTATTAATCGTATTAACGCTCTTGATCTATCTTTTAGTTTTTAAATCTTTTCCTTTTCTTCAAACCTCCGTTTTGATTATATTTATGACGTAGATCCCGTAATCCGTTTTAATCTTATTTTGTCATTGTAATTGTATGATTTCCTTGCCTTTCGTATATAATTAATTCTAAATCCCAATTTCGACATAATTAAGTGTTAATTACATGTTCACCAACATAGTCTAATTCACATGTTAAGATTAAAACGTTGGATATTGCATTGCATGCATATAATTGATAACATATCAAGTACAAATGATTTTCTTAATCATTAGTAGAGGCCGCTATCGAGGCGGGCGGGATTAGGTATTCGATTAAAGATCTTCCTAATACGTACCCTCACCCCTTACGCCAGATCTCTGTGAACATCCGTAGTCATTGGCATTGACGAGAGTCATTTAGACATAGAATGCTAAGGCTAACGAGTTCTTAGTGTTCATATCATTAAAGTATTCTGACGGTTCCAATTGTAAATAAACATTGGTGGCTCCTCGTGTACCACAGTTAGGCAAGGATCACCAATCAGTGTATCACAAACATCCACCTCCTTATCCCTTGACGAGATAGTAGCAATTTTCTCGAGCACAGTGGTTGCAAAGGTAGTCAATTAGGGATTAACAATAGAGGGTTTATCAATAATAGAGGGTTTACCAACAACACCACCCACGGTTTAAAGACCAGATCCGCACGCGCAATCCCAATGCCCGTCACCTGAAAAGACTCGACAGACATAGCATCTTTGGACAACACACCATGACTGGCTAGGTCGATAACCTTCTTAACTTCTAAAAGACGAGAGATCCACATACCATAGGGTAAATCAATGGTACCACAGAACGCCTCCCTTGTGACCATCAAACTAGTGTGTATTATGTAATGAAAGATGAGACGCGTAAAACTAACCTTTTTCCCTTAAAGCCAAGAATAAACAATTATCAGCTTGTGACTATATACCTTATCTTGCCCACTTTTGTTTGGAATAACCATATTTCACAGAATATTAAAGAAGAATTTCAATTTCGGAGAAAAATCTCTAGTCACCAGCGTCAACATCTTAATAACCAACATTTCTTCTCTAGTGACATCCCTTCATTCAGGATTAGGGTTTATTTCAATTCCATCATCAGGAACCGTAAACATCGAACAAAAGTGATCAATGGAGATAAACACCTCTCGACCATTTAATTCTACAAACAGAGGCAAAGAATTGACCTACCGCAATTGGGTAAACATGATCCGAGAATTTGCATATACGCCCCCAACCTTGAAGCTTCAAGAACTCGGTAAAGAACCGCAAGGCAGCCACTAGTAACAAAACTTGCGGTTTAACGCCCACCATGAATAGAGTATTCCTTAACACAATTGATCAAGATTCGTTCATGCTTGGTGAAACGAATTTTCTCTAGTCCATCATTTGTTCCATGTGACATCGGTTCCAGAAACAGGGTTCGTTGTGAATCTTCACAAGCTACTGCCTCTTGCTCCATACCTTCAACTTCAACATTGTCTGCGGAAGCCGTCCTCTTTCCCTTATCCAGCTTTCTGGGTTTTCCTCCGACACTTGTTTCACGTAGAGGGTCGGAGGTGATGGGGTTGAAAATGGGTTTGGTGGGGGTTGAAATGGGGTTTTGTGGGTTGCTGGGCGAGTAGGTTATTGGCCGGGTTGAAGGGGTGGAATCTCGGTTGGTTGGTTTTGGTGCCATTGTTTAGAAAGACGTGAGGGTTGAGTATTTGTGTGACAACCCTCGCGAATGCGGAAAGATAAAACATACAAGCATGTGAAAAGATATGCGGAAATACGGTATTTTAAAAACTTTTATACATGCAAGTTTAAACAAAACGAGGAGTGTCAAAATATTACAACTAAGTAAGGAAATACAACAAAGAGACGGGGTCTCTTAAAATGTTAACAAAGAACAAGTGTTTAGCAAAACTAGCTAAAATCGTCTAGAGGTGAAACTTCCAGGGACAACGCCCGCTAGCTCACACCCGAACCCCAAAATATCATAGCCAAAAAGTCATCCAAGCAAGCAACCTGTTCATCCATGAAAAACATGAATGCCACAGTCAGTGGGGAGTAACTCCGGCTTCTCCCAGCCATATCACATTAAACGTACATATAAGGAAATACAAAAGTAAAGCATGCATATATAGATATACATGTGAGATACAATAAGAATAGATAGGAAATTCTATGTATAATGATAAGATCATGTGAAAATCAAATCCGAAACCGTCATGTTATTCAATGACTCGGGGAAGACACTCTTAGGCAACCGAATACGCTCACTAGGGCTTGCATCTCACCGTTAGCGGTATAAGATTGATAAGATTGAGACTCGACAGACAAACCAAGTCAAGTCATGCGATGATCACAATAAATCCAACATATTATCATCCATTCACGAACCAAGACATTGACGGTGTCCAATCATGCAATGACCATGAATAATATCATGAAATCACGCATTCAAAGAACGACGACTCAAAGACGACAATCTCACGGTAAATGAAACGCACTAGCATCGTGTACATGGCAAGTATGATTAAAAGGACATCCACGGGATCACATTTCCCGGAACGCATACACGATCACATTTCGTATATGTAGACTAATTTCCTCCTGGTAGGAACGATAAGGCTCCTAATCTAAACCTGGCCAGATTCTCGGAATCACATTTTCCGATTCGACATGCGATCACGTTTCGCATCCAAGACTCGGTCTTACAATATATATGCAGAGTACCCACTTCTCGGTAGATCAATCACGAAAGAGGCGGAAAAGAGCTCAAGCCCTCATAACATGCGGTACGCTACATGCAAATAACACCACCTCGCAAGTAAACAACATTTGACGGCCGGGTCGATCAACGCATAGCGTTCAACTCCCAACAACGTCGTCGTATGCCCACTACACATGCAATTAAGCAGTAGGATACCTCTCCGTTCCGACATTCCAGCCTTACGAACGGGAAGGTAGCCAAGGGAATGAGAGTACAAAGCACAAGACAAAATAGTGCTCAAACCGTATCATTTGTAAAAACCGACTCAAAGTGGGAACATACCAAAAACCGTCACAAAACATGAGAATAGGGAATCATATAATTTTACATATGATAAACATGAGTCAATACATGATACATAAGCATTAGAACAAGTTTGTGAAGCATAATGAGTAAAAACATAGATCACCTCTCCAAAACAACGTTGTTTGGAAACCAACGAAAACAAGGGTCCACTTTAAACAGTCATAACTAGAGTTCTAGATATGGGAATGCCGAAATTCCAAGTTGAGGTGATAGCTTAACCTCTTACGGTTCCAACGAGATGTCACACGCCCAAAACAAGCAAGTAACGAAGGAGATATGATAATTTTACGAAAAAGGGTCAGTGCAGGAAAAATTCTGTCGGCAGAGAATGACGCAGCCTACGTCACCCCGACGCAGCCTGCGTCCTACGACGCAGCCTGCGTCCCCCAACGCAGCCTGCATCCTTCACGGGATTCAAGGACGATCAATTTCCAACATGTTATGAACAACAAAATCCTCATTTATCATCACAAATCATCAATTCTCATATCAATTAACAACTAACAACATCCATCAACAACAACACAAGTCCTAAGCATACTAACCATAACCTAAATACGATTACTAGCCTAGAAAACACATAAAACACGTAAATGATATCGAGTAACCCTTCACCGTTACCTTTTCGCGTCTTTAAACGGTTTCTAAACCTTCCTAGTCTCCACCTACATACAATTAGATAATAAAAGATGAATATCATTCACCTTGAGAAAGACGGATAATTTAAAAAGCGAGAAAGACGGTAATTTTATTACCAATACGGATAGAGGAAGCTAAGAGGGGAAGGATAAGACGAACTTACGCGAATTTGAGCGAGTAACGAAGGAGTTGTGACGATTTGAAGACGGATCAAAAATGGAGGCAAGGTTTCTTTGGTTTCTTTGAGAAGAAGGAAAGAAATGAATTGTGAGGAAATGAATTAGGTTTAGGGTTTGAGGGAGTATATGTAGGGTGAGTCGGAAAAGTCAACGAAAGTCAAAGGCGGCTCAAAAGTCAATAAAAGTCAAAGACGACTTAAAAGTCAAGAAAAGTCAAACTCGCCTTAAGACGGGATTCTCATGGAATCTCGCGGAAATTGCAAATACGAACTCGGAAATTATAAAATCGACTCGAAACTTTAAATTCTAAATTAAAACTTAAATTTGCTGAAAAGATTTCGTAAAATATTTCTACTAGAAAAATATGGTACATTTCCGGGTGTTACAATCACCCCACCTTTTAAAAAGTTTCGTCCTCGAAACTTGAGAGTAGAAAATAAAAGTATCAAGGACAAGAATCGGTTTTCAAAATTCAACACGAAAGCTTTTACAAGGGAAAACATTTATGAAATGATGTTCTTCTCGAAACGGTTTAAGGAAATTTTTCATAAGTGCGAAACTTACTTACGGATCTCAAGAGTGCCCGTGTGACAACCCTCGCGAATGCGGAAATATAAAACATACAAGCATGTGAAATAATATGCGGAAATACGGTATTTTAAAAACCTTTAAACATGCAAGATATATATAACACGAGGTGTGTCAAAATGTTACAACTAAATACGGAATTACAACAAAGAGACGGGGTCTCTTAAAATGTTAGCAAAGAACAAGTGTTTAACCAACTAGCTAAATTCGTCTAGAGGTGAACTTCCAGGGACAACGCCCGCTAGCTCACACCCGAACCCCAAAACATCATATCCAAAAAAATCATCCAAGCAAGCAACCTGTTCATTCATGAAAAACATGAACGCCACAGTCAGTGGGGAGTAACTCCGGGTTCTCCCAGCCATATCACCTTTAACGTAAATATAAGGAAATACAAAAGTAAATCATGCATATATAGATATCCATGTGAGTTGCGATAAGAATAGATAGGCAATTCGATAGATAATGATAAGATCATATGGAAATCAAATCCGAAACCATCATGTTATTCAAGGACTCGGGAAGGACACTCTTAGGCAATCGAATACGCTCACTAGGGCTTGCATCTCACCGTTAGCGGTATAAGATTGATAAGATTGAGACTCGACAGACAAACCAAGTCAAGTCATGCGATGATCACTTAATATCCAACATATTACCATCCATTCACGAACCAAGACAATGACGGTGTCCAATCATGCAATGACCATGAATAATGTCATGAAAAACGCCTTCAAAGACGACACAAGACATCTCTCACGGTAAATGAAACGCACTAGCACCGTGTCCCAGCAAGAATGATTAACAGGCATCCACGGGATAAACATTTCCCTGAACTCATACACTATCAACATTTCGTATATGTAGACTATTTTCCTCCTGGTAGCACGACGATAATAATACGGTCCTAGTCTAAACCTGGCCAGGATCTCGGAATAAACGTGTTCCGATTCGACATGCGATAAACGTTTCGCATGCCAAGACTCGGGGCTTACAATATATATGCCGGAGAGTACCCCAAATCGGAGATCAATTCACGAAAGAGGCGGAAAAGAGCACAAGCCTCATAACAAGCGGTACGCTACATGCAAATACACCACCTCGCAAGTATACAACATTTGACGGCCGGGTCGAACAACGCATAGCGTTCAACTCCCAACAACGTCGTCATATGCTCACTAACACATGCATTTAAGCAGTAGGATACCTCTCCGTTCCGACATTCCAGCCTTATGAACGGGAAGGTAGCCAAGGGAATGAGAATACAAAGCACAAGACCAAATCGTGCTCAAACCGTAACATATGTAAAAACCGACTCAAAGTGGGACATAGCAAAAACCGTCACATAACATGTGATACATGCGAAAGAGATATCATATATTCAAAACATGAATATTATAAGACATTACCTAAAATTATACGATAAACCGATCATGCGAACTATTATAAATCACGAGTTTTAGAAGTCAAAAGAAAACAACACAGCCGTGTTGCAGGCCGGGCAAGTGACCGGTGGCCGGTGGGCCGGCTCAGAACACAGGCAAAAACCCAAAAACAGAGAAAAGAGGTCTGGGCCGGTCAGTGGACCGGCGGCCGGTCGACCGGCACAGAGCCCCTCTTCATACAAAACCAAAATTTCCAAGATGTTACTGGAGTGTTCCCAGCCGGTTGGCAGACCGGCGGCCGGTCGACCGGCCAGGAACCCCAGTTCACCCGTGAGCTTCCTTTACATATTCAATCCATTTCAATTCTCATAAATCAATTCTAATAATCATCAACAATCAATATACTTCAATAACAATCATCATATAACATCATTCATTAATCATAGCATGGTTTCTAACCTTCCTAATCGTATTCTAAATACGATTTCTAGCATATAAACATGTAAAACACGTAAATGATACCGAGTAACCCTTCACCGTTACCTTAAAGCGTCTCTACTAATCGTCAAGCTCCTCTTCTATAAGGAAATAGTCTTTGTCGGGATCTTGGAGGTCACCACCTACATAAAGATCATAAAAGATGAATGAAATTCATCTTGAGAAAGACGGAAAGATTGAAATGCGAGAAAGACGATACTTTTAATATCAATACGGATAGAGGAAGGTACGGGAGGAAGAATAAGATAAACTTACGTAAATTCTATCAAGTAACGAAGAAGATACGACAAATCTAAAATCGAATTCAAAGAGGGAAAATGAGATTTCTTAGAGAGGAAGAAAAGTGTGTTTGATTTTGTGTTGAATGAGATATTAGGTTAAGGAAGGGAGTAGTGTGAGTTGTGTAGGAAAAAAAAGTCAAAGACGGTTTCCAAAGTCAAGAAAGTCAAACTCGCCTCAAAAGTCAAGAAAAGTCAAACTCGACTTAAGACGGGATTTTCATGAAATCTCGCAGAAATTCCAAATACGAACTCGGAAATTCTAAATTCGACTCGAAACTTAAAATTATAAATTAAAACTTAAAATTACTGAAAAGATTTCGTAAAATATTTCTACTAGAAAAATAGGGTACATTTCCGGGTGTTACAGCCCGTCGCGAACGAGAACTCAAATTATCCAAATCAAATTAAAGTCGAAATAGTAAAATCGAAAATCAAAACAAACGTTAGTAAGTGCAGGACTAGTCACCAGACGTCTCCAATAACAAGTCCAAACATCCAACCAAACGCAAAATCCAAATATAAAAGCAAAAGAATCTATTTTCTCCAAAAAGGAGGTACAAAATTCATCT